>JAVQJS010160220.1:0-10858 GCA_036024795.1 Galaxias rostratus
TTCTCCTTCTGGGCCAGCTGCTGACCACTGAGGGAGAGAGGAGAAGCCGGTGAGAAGGTCTGTGTGTGTGTGTGTGTGTGTGTGTGTGTGTGTGTGTGTATATATATTATAATAGATCATTTGTAAATTATGACTTCACAACCACATGCATGCAGTAAACCCACTGCCGATTAGTGGACATTGGTCTGAAATGTATTATGTTGGTCCTCCAGTATCCCACAATGCTGATCGCTAAGCTATCTTCTGTCCACGTCAAACCTGACAGCCCAGCCTGCCACAGACAGTGCTAGCCAGACCGATTATGGGAACGGTCGAGGTGGCACCCGAGTCGCCTTAACGTAAGGTTAACGGAGAAGAATAAACGAACACCATCAGCTATGCATTGCAATTTTCGTTTTAGCTATATGGTTGTGTAACTACTTAATGACGGAAACTTGGCTTTCTGGTTTAGCAATCAAACTCAGCAGAGGGAAAGGTGTATCCAGCTGCTGCTAGCTAGCTAATTAGCCGAGCTAAATTACTCACTTGGCTCTTCCCTTAAAACGCAAACACAAATTGTTTTTGTTGACACGTAAGATTGAGTTTAGGTGTGCTACACGTTTTCAGACAAAATTAAGACGGGAAGCGTGACAAAGATAGACTTCTACTTATAACCTGGCTACATTTAGCTAGTTTGACAGCTGAGCTTGCTAGCTAGCTAGCCAGGCTCTCAGGCTTTGTTCTACTTTATTTTTGTTTTGGAACTTTTGCAAGTATGTCGTCTTGGCTGGGTGGTCTAGGCTCTGGCCTTGGGCAGTCTCTCGGCCAGGTTGGGGGGAGTTTGTCATCCATCACAGGACAAATATCGAACTTTACTAAAGATATGCTGCTAGAAGGTGTTGAAGAAGTTGGTGGTAAGATTTCGTTTGTTTGTTGGAAGCTTAACAAGTGATAAAAATGTTCGAACTGTCCTGATGCTTTGTTAAATAAGTAGTCCAATATTTTGGCTAAAGTAATGTACTGTATAACCCCTTCCCCAAAATGCAAAGCTTTTGATTGATCTTAGTCGAACAGGCTTTCACTGATAAACATATGACACACTCAAGAGAACTTTGATCTTGGAGCTCCAACACAGAAACATAACTACGCATGATGTGAAGTGCATTGGATGGCTGTTTGTTATGAAATGATACCTAGACTTGACAAGATGGAAGAGAAATTATTCAATGTTTTGAATGAGCAGTATCATGACAAATGATCAGAATCTGTTAAAAAAAATTCTCTGCAATCTTTTTAAGATTAGATTTGTAACAGAAAGAAAGAAATCTTATTCAATGTTAGTTGTTATAAATTACTCAAATGTCATTTATTATTTTACAGATGCCACCACTGAGCTGCATGTGTCAAATTCAAGGTTGGGGGAATTAGAGACTTCATTCCTTACCCAAAGGGCTGAGGTGAGGATCTTCTTTTCTTTCAGTATCTATCATTACATATTTCTTTAGTTTTCTTTACACATTTAGATTTTGGAATGAGTGAATATTTTAGATTATTTTTGTTTTATTAATTTCTTATTTTCTCTCTCTTTCTCTTCCTGCCTTCCACACTCTACTGCAGTATGAGCGACTGAGTAAGATTCATGCAGAGCTGGAAGAGAAATTAGAGGCTGCAGAGATCCAGATCAACCAGCAGTCCACAGATTATAGAAGCAAGCTGCAGCAGAAAGATGTGAGGACACTTAAGTTATAGACACTGCCACTGGCATATATGAACAATTGAGGACTTGATGTTATGTTTTGTCTATGTGCCTGGGATTATCCACTGTATTATCCTTTTAATAATGTCTTGTCCATCGTTTGTCTGTTCAGGTCGAGATCAGTCACCTGAAAGCACGGCAGAGATGTCTGCAGGAGGAAGTCCAGAACCTACAGCACTCTGCCCAGTCAGCGTCTTTCGAGCCTGCTGTGCTTCCTGTGGCCACGTCCTCTGCAACCACTACCACTACCTCGTCCTCCTTCTTGCCACACCCCTCGGGCTCCCATCGGGGTTTCCACGGAGACGAGATGGACCTCAGTGATGTCATCTGGTCCCAGCAGGAGATCAACCGGCTGTCAACGGAAGTTATGCGCTTGGAGTCAGAGGTCACTCACTGGAAGCGAATGTCTCAGGTAGCTAGGCTGGTGATTTGGCACAGCTGAGGGAAGTTCCTAGCACCCTTCAATAATGCTCTTTTAAGAACATTTTGAACTGTTTTATATGAGGATTGTCTTCTGTGTTTTTGTAGGCGTCAAAGACAGCGGGAACAGGAAACGGTGAACAGAGCGAAATAACCCTACAAAGGACTATCAAGGTGAGTTGTTGACTAAGTGTCGGGACTACCATCGATTAATTTTTAAGTTGCTGATGAATGCATATTAAATACAGAAAGTGTGAATCAAAATTAGGATGACACCGAGACTCAATGCAGCCTTTTTTGTTTGTGTGTGTGTGTGTGTGTGTGTGTGTGTGTGTGTGTGTGTGTGTGTGTGTGTGTGAAAAGGAGCTGCGTGAGCAGATGAGGGGGGAGGTGGATGAACACCAGCACGAGTTAACTGCGGTACAGGACGCCCAGCGACAGAAGCTCGCAGAGATCACGCGCCGTCACCGAGACGAGCTGGCCGAATACGAGGAGAGGATAGAGGAGCTGGAGGAACAGATCCAGAGTGGTGAGACTGCTATGAATTCTAGTGGCTCCATGTGTCCATATTGGTACGAAGCGTTGTGTGCAGAATTTGGGTTTGGTTATTACTACTTTTTGTGCAACCTCGCACAATAATTGAAGATGTTTGTATCTTTCGCCTCTTGGTTTCTGACTTCACATTAAAGTCGGTTGGTTTGGGTGAAAGAATGTAAACATCAATATACCAATTTATGGTAAATATGCACAGTTATTGTTTTTTACTCTCGTTTATGACCTATCATAGATACTGTTCGCATATGAGTTAGATTTGTAATATTACACTCACCTTTACCATGCAAGGTGGTGGTCAGCCTAGCTTCCCCGTAGAGTCCTCCAAAGTGCTCGGTCTGGAGAGTACCGTCCGGTCTCTGCAGGAAGAGGCGGAGCGATGGGAACAACAGGTACGAGAGTTGACATCCAGCCTCCAGGAGGCAGAAAAGAGAGAAGGTACCCTGCAGCTGCAGAGGGACGAGGCCCAGGCCGAGAACACCGAGCTGCTGCAGAACTACACCCGTCTGCAGGCCTCGGTGACGGAGCTGCAGACCCGGGTACAGGAGCAGGAGGCGAAGGCCTCGTATAAAGCCCAGCAAGACCATGAGATCCAGGGACTGAAGAAGACTCTTGCAGGTAACATAGTTCACTGATTCATGCGTAGCTGTTCTCCATAGTTATTACTTGATTTTAATAACAAAATCCCTTTTAAGACTGCATTGCACAACATTGAATTGAATTGTGAAGTATACATTTTTTATTGTGCCTGTATATTTCAGTTATTGTGCTTATGTTATTGATTTGTTGTAATAATCTATATTCTTTGACAGGAGCGGAGGAAGAAATATTGAGACTGAAAAGTGTAATTGAGGCAAGTATTGTAATTGCCTATTATAGTCAGTTTAATCATATTCTCATAGTTCTTAGATATTTACGCCATTTTTTAATGAAAAAATTCTGTCTAACAGAGTGAACCGAAGGCAGAGGTGGAACATGCAGATATCCTAGAGCTTAACACTGTGATTGGTTCTTTGAGAAAAGAAAAAGAGACATTGGAACAGGAAAAGGTTTGTTTTTAGTTTTTTATCACTGCTTGATCAGATTTTCTGTTTTGTTTATACACTCATCCAGACCTTTTAGTATTCATAAACAAAAAATGACGGAGGATGTTTCTTTTAAAGTTTTAAGTAATAATTACAATGCATGCAGATCCACTTGCATAGCAGTGGGCCTATTCTCGATATGAAGCATCACTGAAATATTCTGGTAGTTATTATGCCAAATTTACTCCAACATACAACGCACTGCTTCAACTGTATTGAAATAGGCCACGCCTTATTTTTTTATTTTAATGTTTTTACAACTTAAGGTAATTCTGGAGGAGAGACTGAAAAGTACACAGGAGGGAGCAGACAGTGTTGACGGAGGGCAGCCCAGAGATGGAGAGTTGGAGGACCTTAGGGCCGAACTGGAGAAGCGGGAGCAGACCCTTAGGGACAACCAGGAGGAAAGAGACACTCTGCTCTCGGAGCTGGATGAACTGGACACACAGAACCAGGAAGCTACACAGGTAAAGTGTGTCCATACTGAGTGACAAATTTAATGCAGGCTGTTTTTAGCCTGGCATCTTCCCCTTTTAGAGAAGAAGACAACTATTATATTGGGTCAGTACTTATAGTAATAGATAAAGGGCTAGGAGTGAAGTATCTTAGCGCACATACAGAGAAGTAATCTTATCCATCCAACTCTGTAGTGTCAAAAGTTCAGACCAGAATAAATCTCTAGCTGGTTTTAATGTCTAACAATGGTACACTAGTAATGTATTAGTAACCCTAACACATAAGACCAATTCACACAAACAAAAGATTATTTATTGATTTAGTCTTTAGTTACAGCAAACCAAAAAAAATTATTACCCTATCCTTGTTTTGTTTTTATTTTATTGTCTCTAGCATTTCATCTCTGTGAAAGAGCAGCTCTCTGGGCAGCTAAAGAATCTAGAAGCAGAAGTGGCCATGGTGTCTTCTGAGCTAAATAATACTAAAGATCAGAAGGGTTTGCTGGAGAAGGAGCTGGAGTCCCAAAAGGCAAAACTGAGTCAGAGTGCTTTTAGTTTGAACGACTTGCACATGGGCAGGCAGCAGCTTGAAAGCACAGTGAAGGAGCTTGGAGAGGCACTCAGCCATGCACAGAAGCAAACAAGAGCGAGGGGCAGAGAAGTCTCTGAGCTCCAGAGAAGTCTACAGGAAAAAGAGGAGCAGCTATCTTCTGTCAGAGTGGAGCTTTGTCAAGCCAGGGAGAGTGGGAATGAAGGGGAGTCAAATAGTGAAGATTTAGAGAAGGAAGGGGTTATTTCAGACCTCAGAAAAGAATTAGCGGAAATAAGGAACTTCCAGGAGAAGGTCATGTCGGAAGACTACGAGATGAAGATGGAAAACAGGAAGTTGAGTGAAGAGTGCGAGCAGGCGCGAGAGACTGTGGTGGAACTGAGCAGGCAAATGAAGGACGCTCAGGCCGCTCTGAACAGAGCAGTCCTGGAGAAGGACACTTCCATTGAAGCTCTCAAACTGCAGAAGAGCCAGCTGGAGGGAGACCTTGGCCACGCTGAGAGGTCACTAGCAGAACAGGCTAAACAATACCAGCAGACCGTTGAGGAAATGACTCGAGCACGGTCCATGGATGCCACAGCTCTACAGACTGAACACGAGAGAGCCATCAAGATCAACCAAGAGAAGGACCTGGAAATCTCCCAGCTGAGGAGGGAGATCGAGCAGATGGCCTCCGATCACAGAGACACCAACGAGATGCTCTCCATCACTGTCGCCGGGCAGAAGCAACTGACCGACCTGCTGCAGGAGAAAGACTCCTTCCTGGAGACGATCAAGCAAAACGCAGTCGACGTGCAGAGGGAGATGGAGAGCGGCGTCCAGATAGCCACCCAAGAGGTACAGGCCCTCCGGCAGGTTCTGGAGGAAAAGGACAGGCAGTTGGGTGGGATGAAAGAGGAGAACAGCCACCTGAAGGAAGAGTTTGACCGTTTGAGGGACCAGCAGAGCAGGTCACAGCCCCTAGCCGAGCCCCGAACGCTTGATATCATCACGGAGCTAGAAACCGAGATTGCCCAGCTAAAGTCCTCTAGGCATGCCCTGGAAGAGGAGGTGCAGACCTTGAGGAGAACCAGCGAGGAGCAGCGGGCCTCTCTCCTCTCCTCCCAGCAGTCGCTACAGGCACAGCAGAGTGAGCTGCAGCAGTCCCACTCCCGCCACGAGCAGAGCATTCTCAACTACGACAGGCTGATCCAAGCTCGGGATCAGGAGATCGACCATCTTCAACAGGCAATGGTAGGGCTCAACCAGCAACGCGGGGCCCCCACCGAACAACAACAACAACCACCTGTTCAGGAGGAAGTCATTCTCCAAGAAGACAAGACCCAGCAGTCTCTGAATGGGGAGAACGGGAATGAGAAGCACGACCTGTCCAAAGGGGAGATTGAAAGGCTTGTGAAGGGAATCAAAGAAAAGGAGACAGAAATTAGCCAGCTCAATGAGAAGAACGTGTCCCTGGCCAAGCAGCTGGACCAGATGGTGGTGTCCCGCGATGAGATGGGGAAACTTTCTCAAATGGTCCTGCAGAAAGACTTGGAGATCCAGGCTCTGCACGCCCGAGTGTCCTCAGGCGGTGCGAGCCACAACCAGGACCTACTATCACTCCAGCAGTATGTGCAGGCTTACTCGGTGGAGAGGGAGCAGCTTCTTGGCGTGCTGAACGAGAAGACCAGGGAGAACAGCCAGCTCCGCTCAGACTACCACCGTATCATGGACATAGTGGCGGGCAAGGAGGCGGCTCTGCTGAAGGTCCAGCAGGAGAACCAGCGCCTCTCCACCATGAGCGACCCCTCGGGTAGCCAGGAGATGTTCAGGGAAACGATCCAGAACTTGTCTCGGATCATCAGAGAGAAGGACATCGAGATTGACGCCCTGACGCAGAAGTGCCAGACCCTGGTGTCCGTGCTGCAGGCGTCCGGTGCAGGCGGGGCGAACTCCGGCGGCGTGAGCAGCAACCAGTTTGAGGAGCTCCTGCACGAACGGGACACGTTGAAGCAGCAGGTGAAGAAGATGGAGGAGTGGAAACAGCAGGTGATCACCACTGTGAAGAACATGCAGCACGAGTCGGCCCAGCTGCACGAGGAGCTGATCAAGCTGCAGGGACAGGTGTCGGCGGACAGCGACTGCAGCTCCCAGCTGTCGGTGGACTACTCCCGACTCATCCAGAGCTACGAGCACAAGGAGAGAAGGCTTGGGAGTCTCAGCCAAGAGTTGGCCCAGGTCCAGCAGTCCATCAGCCAGCTCAGCTGTACCAAAGACGCCCTCCTGGGCAAGCTAGATACTGTTGGTCAGACGCCGGAGGCTGTGCTGTCTGAGCAAGTGTCCGTGCCTGTTGCTGCAGCGGAGCCTCCAAGCCATCTGGGGATAGTAGCACCAGAAAACCACGAGGGCCTGCAACAGGAGATGCAAAGAATGCGAGCGTTGCTGACAGAGAGAGAAACGACAATAAGGACTCTGCAGGAAAGCAACCACCGGCTCTCCAACTCTGTGTCCGCGTCGGACAGCGAGCAGCGAGGACAGGCGGAAGAGGCGCGGCAGGTCAGGGAGAGGCTGGACGCCCTGCAGGGGTCCGTCAGAGAAAAGGACCTCCTGATCAAGACCAAAGGAGACCAGCTGAGTCACGTCAGCGAGTCTCTGCGCAACCGAGAGAACGACAACGAGGTGCTGAAGCAGGCGGTGACCAACCTGAAGGAGCGAGCCCTCATCCTGGAGATGGACGTGAGGAAGCTGAAGGAGGAGAACGAGCTGGTGGCCACGCGCTCCAGGGAGAAGGAGTCGGAGTTCCGGGCGTTGCAGGAGACCAACATGCAGGTGTCTCTCCTGCTGAGGGAGAAGGAGTTTGAGAGGAGCTCAATGAGCGAGAAGGCGGAGGCCATGGAGAAGATGCTGAAGGACAAAGAACAGGTTCAACTCGATATTATATCGAACCCCCACCTAAACCCTTTTTCATTGTCACTGATGAAAACACTATGGATTCTGTGCATTTAAGTGACTACTTTCTATTAACCTTAATGCAAGTCAAAGGCTTAATTGTGATCTTTACTCTATCTAATAGGGAAAATCGGGTGAGCTGAACCAGCTATTAAATGAGATGAGGTCCATGCAGGGCAAAGCGATGGCTTTCCAGCAGGAGAGAGACCAGTTGATGTTGGCGCTCAAACAGAAACAAATGGAAACCACTGCCGTACAGTCTGAAGTACGATGTTGGGTGTACTTTTCCATACGTTGTTATAGTATCTAGAAATTATTAACGCATAAATTAATCTATTTTTAGTTTATTGAAGGTTATTATTTGAGTGATATAGTCACAATCCTTCATATGGACGTGTCATTTAAAAAAAAATGTTTCTTTTCTTCTAACCCCCTCCCCCCAGCTGCAGCACGTGAAGGACAAAGAGCAGCGCTCTAAGTTGGAGCTGGACCGACTGCGTAATCACCTGCTGGACGTCGAGGACTCGTACACTCGAGAGGCCATGGCCGCAGAGGACAGGGAGGCAGACCTACGCAAGAGGGTGGCGCTGCTGGACGACAGACTGGCCACTTCCTCGAGTGCAGTGGAGAACGCCAGGTAGGCGTAGTGCAGCAGAACTGTACACTGTGCTAGCGAGTGAGATCTAGGCTTTTACTCATTACTCATGAGCCGAGCTATAGGTGGAGCGATACTGAGACAAATTGTGTATGATCATTAACATTGACCTTCTCCTTATTGTATTTTTTCTATCTGAAATAAATGTATCACCTATTTCTCTTGACCTCTGCAATGCTGTCGTCCCCCCTCCCCCTTGTCTCGTGCAGTCAGCAGGCCAGCATGCAGGTGGAGTCGCTACAGGAGCAGCTGAGTGGAGCGGTCAGGCAGAGAGACGAGGCTTTGATCCAGCTTCACACCTCCCAGGAGCAGGTCAACCAGTACGCAGTGTCTCTCACCAACCTGCAGATGGTGCTAGAGCAGTTCCAGCAAGGCAAGCACCTCTTGTCGCTATGCGATGCTTTCTCACGCTCACAGCGTATTGTTTCCCTATTGAATCATGCACGGCTATAGAGCCCATATGCAGTAGCGTGAGGTTGTCAGAATTGATTAACTTTAACAGTTCTCTGCGTTGCTAAAGGTATTTGCTGTAATGCAAGCCATTCGTTTAGTTCTCCCTGCTGTGCTAGGCAGGCCAAAGGGCTCAACACACAGAATTTATAGCAATATTAACCAAAACGGTAAGAAAATTCAGATTTATAGTAGCTGTGTCAGTTTGGAAATGGAAAATCTTGAAAATGAAGCTGGCGCCGGATTAACCCTGCTTCGAGCACACATCTAGTGAAAATTAGGCTATTGTGTTACAAATTAGTCACATTTAATAGTGGTCTCTTAAATAAGCAGGCGGACTAAAGTGTTATTTCTAAAGCGAACTCTCTCCTTTTCGGAACTGTCAGAGGAGAAAGCCATGTACTCGTCCGAGCTCGACAAGCACAAGAGGGAGAAGGAGGAGTGGAGGAAAAAAGCCCTACATCTGGAGGACAGAGCCTCCTCTCTTCAGGTACCCTGCACTCACCCACGTATCACACACTCCCTACTACGTCATACGTCGGTCCAGGTATCACCCCGGAGCTCCGTCTAGGTCCGACGCGAAGACAAAACGACGTCGCCTTCGTTAACGACCCCATCAGGAAAGAGCGGATCGCCCTTTGAAACTATGGAGTGAAACGAAGTCTAATATACTGTATGTTGACTAAAGAGAATGTGACGTGGAGCTTCTCCCTGTGTCCCAGATTAACCTGGACGAGGCCAATGCTGCTCTGGACTCCGCCTCTCGCCTCACCGACCAGCTGGACCTGAAGGAGGAGATGATTGAAGACTTGAAAAAACAAAGTGAGTAATGCCATAGTGGTGCGAGAAGGTGTCCTGGGCTAGAATTACAAAAAAGCGTTTCATACTTGGTCTCACACGTGGTAAGAAGGGGGCATAGACGCCTGATAGTGATGAGTGATAGCATTTATCAAACGTTTAGATTTTCGTGTTGGACCAACAGGTATCTTCGCATAACTTCTTAGCAGATTTATATCTTGAATTCCAATACCTTTGATACCACGTGCTTTTTCCACTTTAGACCGTAACAAATTATATGCATGTTTGTGCAGTACAAGAATGTGGCCTTTCTCGGCATGTATCTTTTTTTCTGTTCTAATTCTCGAGTTTTCTGAACAATTTGTCTCTTCTTTTTATATTTCTTTCGCTGGTTACATTTTAATTTTTTGAGAGTCTTTTAAAAGCAATTTCTCTTAGTTATTGACAGACACATTTCCCATGTTCTTATCAAACTAGAAAAAACAAACAAAAAAAAATACCCCGACCAAATCATATTATAACAGCTTTGAATTCCTCCTGGGTGAATTTTCCCACATCATTCTTTGTGTTTGTCTTTTCTGATTTCACGCCTATCGGTTTCAGACATGTGTCATTACGTCACGCAAAATGCTCGGACCGGGGCGGTGTATGTGTTTATTTATTTTCCACTTGTGTCAGCTTCCAGAGCTCCACTCTACCTTTCCAGTCACCAGGGAGCGTATGTATTTGTTCTACGTGTCGGGCAGTGAAACCGTTAAACAGGGGACTGTCAATGACCGAACCCCTGAGCATATCCCGATCTGTCACTTCACCGATGACAGAGGTTTTCTTTGGCAATTTTTAGCAAAATGTACGCATTATGAGAGAGTGAGACTTAACTCGGGGTGTGTGTGTGTGTGTGTGCGTGCGTGCATGCGTGCGCGTGTGTCTGCCTGCGTGTTTGTGCACGTGTGCATATGTGTGTTGTCTTTGTAGTGGACCTGCGACAAGAGATGTTGGAAGAGGCCCAGAAGAAACTAATGAACCTCCTTAACAGCACAGAGGGCAAGGTAGACAAGTAAGTTGCACATTCCATTTTTAATGAAATTTCTAATTGCTCTCGCAGCTGCACACAAAGATAATCAAAAGACATATTATGATATTCCAGCTCTGGGCGGGGGGGGGGCGGGGGGGGGGGGGGGGGGGGGGGGGGGGGGGGGGGGGGGGGGGGGGGGGGGGGGGGGGGGGGGG
>JAVQJS010160237.1:0-12500 GCA_036024795.1 Galaxias rostratus
CCCTTTAGCCCGCGAAACGAAATGTAGCAACATTTAACATTGTGACACGAGCCAGACGCGTGCCTGGCGCAAGCCGGACACATTTTTGCAGCCGGACACTATTTCGCATGACAGTACCAACCATTTGTCTATTGTACCGGTGGGCCCGCCGTACAACCCCAACTGGGCCCCAGCGCAGGCTTGCGTGCTGGATGCTAGGGAGATACGCACGTATTGTGAACATGCGGGCTATATCTATTTATCTTGAACGTTAAGCCAAAAATATCGTATGACGTTGAAAAAATATCCAGACAATGGCATTGAGTATTATTATTATTATTATTATTATTATTATTATTATTATTATTATTATTATTATTATTATTATTTATAATCTTAAAAAGCTTTGCAAAAGCACGCACAAAATTTTTGGAAATGGAACATCTTTTTAAGTTGCTAGATGGACACGCATTCTGTTTACCTATGAACGGATCATTTTTTACGATCGACGACATAACACATGACATGACATCTTCCGGGTCAGGAACAACTGCGGTCTAGTATCGGGAGACAGCGGAAACGACTACAGTAGTGCTCAACATTATATAGTTGGGAAGGTTGCGGTTTGATTAAAAAATATTCGTTTACTAATTAAGCATTTTAATATTCATAGTACAATGTTAAACATTCACTTTTTTATTTATTTCTGTGTTGGCTAAAAAGCAGTTTAATGGGATAGCAGCATCTGGCGTAGTTAGCTAGCTATTAGCCAAGTTAGCTTGCTCCTAGTTAACGTCATGTCTTCATCGTGGACTGAGCGTCCGGGACAAGTCGGGGAACTGAAAAACAAAACTAAAGAAGAACTTTGTGAACTATTGATGCGGCAGGAGAAAATATTATCCAATAAGTAAGTACTTTGTATTCCAATATAGATAAAAGATAACTAGTCTAGTATGGAATTCCTCAGTGTTGCTTGTTGTTAAGCTAAATGTCAAAGTAGCTTTCATGCTCGAGTAAGTTCAATTGCTCACAACTTTTTCCTATAAGGTTTGTTAATGTCAGTTTGCTGTAAAGAGTACCCATAGACCGTTGCCTTGATGATGTAATAATTTAATATGAAGGTAATTTTGCAGGAACTTCATACGAACTCTACCAGACAAAGGAAAGAAGATTACCGATTGTGTTCAGCGAGTACGCTTTGCCCTGGTGCAACATGCAGAGGAGGAGAGGAAGCAAGATATGCTTTCATCCGTTAGGACAGAGTTCCATTCCAAGTACCAGCAGGCTTTTGCTCAACAACGCCATGACCTCCACAACACAACTGGAGCTTCACATCTACAGAGAAATGAAGTGTCTCTCTCACTTTCCCCACAGAAAACTAGCGTCTTAGACCAACCACAAGATTATACAGCATCCAACATATCTGCATGTGAAACCACTAGAAGTGATGCCAGGGCCTCTTTGAACTCTGAGTGTGACATAATGGAGGCTTTGCAGAGGGTCAGTCTATCTGACCAGCCAAGCACTGGTTCACCTGCAGCCTCCAAAGTTAAATTCAATGGCACTGTTCCCAGCAACCCCTTCCATGGAAAGCAGGCCCAGAAAAAGCCACACTATATGGAGATCCTAGATCGTACAGAGAAGACATCGTCTCCTAGGAGACCAAAATTCAAGCCTAATCAGTAAGTTTGCGTCTGTAAATAATCATTGTTTTTACAAGTCATTATAACAATCAAAGCTATATGACTCTTGGGACCATAACCACAAACTATTTGGAGTGATTAACAAACATGTCAAGTGATTTATTTTTCATTGAAGGCCAAACTCTATTTAACTCTTTGCAGACTTACATCCAAAACAGGTGACTCTTCTACATCGTCAATGTCTCCCAGCCAGTCCCCAGGAGGTCCTGCACCACTCTCCCCAGAGGCCAGGAAGGAGCGTGACAGAAGGCATCTCAATGACATCACAGCAGCCAGACTCCCCCTTCTCTGTTACAGCCCTGCCCAACTCCTGTCTCTTGAGGAGTCAGTGGGCTTACAAAGAGACCAGACTAAGAAACAGCAGGTTAGTAGATGTACTGGCTCCCACACAATAATTCCAGTCAAGCACAAAATCAAACTTGTCGACCATATCCATATACACATCTGCTAGGATCCAAATCAAAGCTTATGAATAGCTTGCACATTATAACGGTTGTAACAGTTCTGCTCTTGTTTATGTTTTAACATTTAAAACTACAGTTTCCCATCCTCTGTGTGTACAATCCTATTTTTTCACAACATATCTCCTGTGTTGATTGCTAATTTCAGGAGTTGCAGGCCAATCTAGCAGCCCAGAAGCTGTCGGAGGGGATGGGCATCAGAATGGGGAGATACAATCCTGAAGGGGGCCCCCTGGCTGCCTACAGGGAGGTTCACGATAACGGAGCCCAGCTCTCCTCTGAGGAGGACTAATCCCGTGGGGCCAGTGGCGGGTACCCAGCCTGACACCTGACCCTGGAATGACAGGCTTTGGGCCTGCGTCAGGGCCGATGGAAAGGGATTTTCACCACAAAGACAAAAGCAGTCTTAAAGAGGATATGGTCATGGGCATGGCATTTTGTGAATGCATAGTGGGTGTCCCAGACTCTCAGCCCAGGCTAGTGAATAGGGGAAGGCTTGGTCTAATCTGAAGTGATTTATTAAGTTGTCACCTATGCAAAATCGTGCCCAGATTATCAAACACTTTTCCTCATCTCTGATAATGTTTTCAGACGGCTACACAACCATTTTAAATCAGGTCTCTACCACACTGTGTAGGTCAAGTATACAAGTTGGATATAATGCCAAGGAAAGAGCTCGTCAAATGGGAAATAATGCTGCAGAGATTGCTGATAGTTTTCAGCACTGGCTGGTAACATTTTCTATGGTTGTACTTCTAAGAATTATTAAAACAGTATTTTTGTACGTCGGTTTTCTGCAGTGTTAATTGTTTGAAATAAGCCTGCGATGTCTTAATTTGCTTTTGTCCGAATTGTAGACTGTGTCTAAATCGACAGTGGCTGTTTGCTGAGGTCAGGCTGTGTGTTTGCTAACCCTAGGAGGGTTTGGTGAGGCCTTTGACTCGGTCTCTGTTTTCAATCTTGGGTGATCTTATCGGGAGAAATCTGTGACTCGCTTAAGAAGATTAATATACCGGCCAATGAAATATCGGGGCTTGATGTAATCGGCCCTATGGGTGAAATCCATCTGGCTCGCGTTTGGATCGGGTTACCACTGGGAATGGCAGGGGGGATGATGGCGGGATGGCAGCAGAGTGACGGGACACACGGCCGGGACCATTTCTCAGCTCAGCCCAAGCTGATGTGCCAACTACATGAAACTTCTTTCTGCGCACCACATCTAATTCTCCATTCAAGCTCTACACACTATTTTACTTCGAGAGTCTTACCATTCGGGAATTTCTGTGAGTAAAAGAAAACTGATTGAGGCGAGTTTAGGGTGGAAATGAGGGGAAATTCATGTGGGCCTGAGCCCGGCAGTTGATGCTCCTTGATAACCTTTCGTAATTACTGCTGAGGCTTTGGTGGGAGATGCTGTTGGAGGAGAAAAAAAAACACCATCTGGCTGCTGTGTGTTTAGACATGCACTCTGATGGACTCCAGAAAGGCTCGGCTTAGACGTCCAATAATAAATATGTCAGCGAGCTCCAGAGAGGATCTTCCTTGCACTGGGATTAATTAGGACCTACCTTGCTTACATAAATGTGGAGACTGTTACCAATTACTGGGTGCATTTCTCCCTGCAGATTTGCTCTGTGGTATCTGGCCTGCGCTATCACTCACAAGCCCATCGATGTGACTGAGCCAGAACCAAGCATGCGTTCTGTGGCCAAAGCCTTTACGGTTGCTCGTATGGGAGATTGTTTATGCTTGTGGTGAATCCCACACCCCTCGCCTTGCCTCGGATTAATAAGCGTCTCGTAAACTAGTCTGCTAGTGATTTGCTCCAACTTAAAAGTCTAAAATCACACATCTCAAGGGAGCAGTAATAATTTGGCCTTTGGGGAATGGCATTTGATTTCAAATCTGTTCAAAGGCCAGACAGCTCAGCCTCGTTATGAATGTATGATGTATAGACTGGCATTAGGCTCTATTTGGCCTTATGTTGGAATGATTGCATTAAGCCATGTTAGCCAGGTTACAAAGTCTGAGGTCATTTTGCTTTTCCTATTCTCTCCATCTCTTGTTTTGGTCTCTAGTCTTTCTCTCCCCACAGCACATAAGGATATGAAATAATGTGGTTCTCAACAGCTTTCTGCAGATAGAGTTTCAGTTTATCTCCTCATCCCAATTAGAACCAGCTCTCTCTATTCTGGGCCAGGAATTGAATTATGTGTTCCAGGTTTTTTTTCATTTTGTTCATTGGTATTTTCGTATGTGTCTTGTTGATAAATTGAACACATTGACGTATTTTTTTTTTATGATGTGCAGCTGTTTTACTCTGGTACCGAGCTTTGTTTTCATAACAAATCTGATTGACAAAGAAAATAACAGATTACAAATGACAGTGTTTTAATAACACAGACCAAACTGATCTTAACAGGGGCCATGTTTTGGGGGTAAGGCTTTGTGTTTCAACAGTGAAAGCTCTGCCTTTGGCCCTCAAGCTAAACAGTGTCATTTGGAAAGAGCTTCGTACAATCCAAGCAAGTTATTCTAAAGTTTTGTTATGAAATGTTTTTCTTGTTTTACCAAAACCTTTTGGTAAAATGTTGTGGGAAGGGACCCGGCTCTGATATTTAAGACGGGTCATTGTCTGTCTGTTGGAGAGATAACAGTAAATAGAAACATTGGGAACATTGCACTGTTAGTCATTCCTGATGTCTCCCAGAATCCTTGTCCACAACAGACAGGCAGAGCCTGCTGTTATCTCACTATAATTACTGTATGTAGACAGGAAACTGCGGATTCCGTGGCTGCTGTGGAACTCTAGCAAAGCAATAGAGACACAGCTGCCAGAAACTGTACCGCCACGAGCACTGTAAACATCCCTTTCATCATGATGGCATTTACTTTTTGGGGATTTTCACGTTCCCCTTTTTGCCAGACTTTGATATATGGTTATTTGGAATTCAGCGAATGAGGACAGTGAAAGAGGTTTATTTTATGCATAGTAATGTCTACTTTTGAATGGCTTTGTACAAGAAATATGGGTTTGGCATGTCTAGTTTTTGTACTAGAACTAATGCCCGTGAAAAGCTCTCTAATCCTGTTGTGATACATAGCTGATCCCTGTTCATTACAATAATGTTGACTTTTCAGTGGCTCTTAAACTAACCACATGTGGAATTTACATGACATGGGCGTAATTAAAGTCAGTGATGTATTCAGGTTCCCTCTGACAGATGGACAGCAGATTGTGGACCCTGCTCTATGTAGGTTCCAGAGATAAACACAAGATGGCAGTAAACCACTTTGTTCCCAGGGCTTTCCGCATTACCTGCAAGGCGTCCCCTTGCACCTTACAGCCGGGACAAACCATCAACCAATACTTACAGCTGGGGATACTTTAGAATGAGTTTGCATGCTCTTTAATGCATCACTTGTCATATGAATCAGCATCGTTCATATAAAATGAAATGGAATCACTCAGTATAATGGCGTAAACTTGAAAACAATGAGGGCCACCCACTCGTAACTGTCTTACCAGCCAACATTTCTGACTGTGTTTGGTGGAGCAGCTGTGCTGCGGTCCACTGAGGCTGCAGGCTAATGGAATTGGGTCTCATTCAACATGATGTGGACATGGTGAAGATGTGGTGGCTGTCATGAAGCCTTGGTGTGGTCCCCCAGCGGGCCGCCCTGCAACACCTGGCGCTTGTGGCCTGATAGCACCACATCCCGACATCTTCAAATCTAGCAGGAAGAACCGGCCCAGTGTGAAATCACACTCCAGCTACATCTGTGCCTGTGAGGACTCTCAGGAGTGTTGCGGTGGGGGTGAGGGGGAACTTAGCATAACAATCATGAGGGAGAGAGAAATGGGGAAGGGGGGCGGGAGCTCCGAATGGTATGGGGCCCGTAGTGTGTGGTGTGGGCCAAGAAGCTGCCAGCATCCCAGCCGGCTCACGTCTGGGCTGGCACGGCTTTAAGCGGGCTGTTTTGGGGCCTGTCAAAAGCTCATCACTGTGAGGAAGCCGTCTCCGTGGGGATGCTGCAGGGGTGCCAGGGCACGGTAGGGGAGAAAACCAGAAACTCTTGCCCAGCAGCTTGGTCATAATGAGGAAGAAAATTCTTCTATCCAAATTAAAGTAACAACAATGCACTTTTGTTTAACTATTTCTCTTTCACTATGTAGCTTTTTGTTCTTTTTCGCTCATCTGATGGCATGTGATTGTTCTATCTTTTATCTGAGCTTTCCCCATATATGTAATGGAATGTGACCTATGTTATTTGCACCAAACAGATTACTCAAGCACCACCACCTGTGCTTGCTAGGGGAGTTAAATATCCCAATCCATGAATCTAACGGTTCGGACACAGTGTTACATCATTACTTCCTCTGCCATTTTTCAAAGTGAACATACAGTACATCCAGTCCAACTGACAGTCACAATTTTGGTTGCTTTGGCATATCTAGTAATTGCTCTGTTGATGGCATTTGGGATGCAGTCAGAGGCTGGCAAGTATCACATTTATAGTCCAGATTACCAGTTCCAAGAAATAATAATTTATTTACGTCTGACATCTATCACAAGGCCTTTGAAAAAGTGGATAATGTCATTCTGCTTTTTAAGATTTTTCTTCTGTCGAAGTAAAATCCTGTCTTCTGATCTCTAAATGCACCAATTGAGTGTTGCCAGAATGGCTTGACGCTCTTCAGAGAACAACACTATCTGTGTTTAAGGTGTTATGAAATATGACCTCTGAAATGTCACATATGATCATTGGCCACATTCTTTGTAAAGTTGCAGGTGTGAAAGGAGGGAGGGTCTGAGTCCAATTGGAAGAACGGTTGATTTCCCAGGGCCGATGTCGGTGTCACGCTGTCTTTACTTACTTGGACTGGAGGAAACAAGACTCTTTATTATTTTTCTCTCTGTGAGAATGGCTCATATTCTATGAAATCTGTATTAGGCAATAAAGTCCTGCTCAGGGCCTTGTGTCTTACAACAGTAGTAAAAAACCTGCAGTAAAAAAGGGCAATCCTCCTTAGCCCAGCTCATAACAATTACAGGGCCTCTATATGGAGCTGCAGGCTTGTTTATATGCTGTAATGTTGTGTCCAAGCCAAGTGCACTCTGAGCCCTGGGGCTCGCTGGTTTTGATTGCAGCGGGGGAGTCTGCCGGAGCACAGTCAGCAGCATGATTCTGGCTCCTCGGGACAACGTTTCGCCGGAGAGCTGGGACGTGTGAGAGACATCCGGGTGGGAGAGTAGGTGCTTCACACTGCTTTTCCACATTTTTATCAGTTTGTTTGTTGGTAGGTTGGTTTGCTTGAAAAGTAAAAAAAAGAAAAACAAAAGGACGCTCCTCTTTCTCATTTGATCACTCCTTGAGTTCTGGCTCCAGAACACACATCTTTATTCAATGAGCAGAGCGAGTTGTTGTCCAAACTTTAATCATACTAATCTGCTCCAGACTGTCAAAAGAACAATAATAGTCTGACAATGAAGTGTAATCTTTACTTTCTGAAAACATTTAGTTTACTTTTGACCAATCCTCTGTATAAAACAAAGTCTCACAGTTGTTATGTAATATTGTGACAAGGTATTAAGTCTACTTTATTCGAGTTGAATGAAGTGAAACATTCTCGGCTGCCCAATGGAGGGTTGAGAAGTGTGTGGATTTGCTGCCTCCACTGCGAATGCTGTCCCTGGGAGGGATTCCCCCCCTTTTACACACTTGCCTGCTGGATTAGCTTCTACAATTAGTTAAAACAAATAAAATCTAGCCCCTCCTAATTGTGAGTTTGAGTTTTTCTTGTCTCCAAACTGTGTGATTGGTCCCAGACTATGTGTTTCATCCAGCCATCTAGAATTGTGGGGGACTTTGCGTGTTTCGTTGACACTTGGTCTTTCACTACTGACTAATCTTGTCGTCCTTAATAAATTTACCTCCCATTTTTTTTGAGTTCTCCTATATTTGAGTATTGCTTAAGACTAAACTATTCGTGTTTAGTCTTTCACAATGTTCAAGACTCAGAACTTCCACAAAACATTTCTACTTTAAATTGTCCATCACTAAAAAAATTGCTTAAACCCTGACAAACATCCAAACAATGTGTGTTGACATAATCATGACAAGGTATCATGTCAAAAGGCAGAAAATAAATCTGTATTTTCCCTGTTACGATTTGAGTGGAGTGGATGGGGGATCGAGTGATGTCCAGTGACTTTCCTGACTTAATTCATAAAAGCTGTATGTCTTACGATTCTTCTTTGTTCATAGCCGGCAACCGGGCACCAAACAAAATAAAATGAGAGGAAGGCCCGTGACCTATGGAGAATGTATCACATTCATTAAACACATCCCATTCTTACAACGTACATGTTGATGTGCGTCCTGTACCTCGCCGTCTCAGCGCTACAGGTGTCACGGCACCGGCTAATGGAAAGCAGACCGTGGAGAGGACAATAAAGGAGGGGGCACCGTGCTCCACTCCTCTCTGACATGCTTTACACGCAGCACAGGGTGCCTCCTGAAGCAGGTGCTGTCAATCATGGCCCCGCGGCAGAGCCCACTCATTCGTATTAAGTTCACCATGTGGACGCAAGATAGATGACAGGCCTCCCCTCGACGGTCACTGCCTTTCAGATATTCCACTACACAAACCACTGTGAGGTCTCCAGGGTGGAGCGAGTGAGCGTTTGTTCCCCTTGCAAGATTTTTTCCTCTCCCTCTTCACTGCGAAAGAAATATGTCACCACTGACGGTTATTGAAATACCTCTAACGACAGAACATTACTTTAAAGCCCTGCCGGATTCATAATTCTTCCGGGGACCGTTCGTCAGTGAAAATGCGGCCAATATAAATCTGGCAGATGAGCCATCACAGGCCTAACCTGAGAGGCCATCTCCCTCCCGCCTGCCAGTAGCTGGGGGACTGGCGCTGGTGGCCATCCTTTGGCAGACTGGCTCAGAGGCTCTCCCTGGGCTTTTGCAGGCCCTTGACAATGCTCCCGAGAGTCCTTGTGTTTCTCTGACAGCGTCTATCAATTCCCTCCCAACAGTACAGCCATTATCCAATCAGCCACAGGAGAGCTTTCTTCTCACTTTCTTCCCGGCTGGTCAGCCTCTTTAGCACAAGGAGGGGGTACAAGTAGTCCAAGAGATTGGGTTCTGTGAAATAACGTCGGCTCTATAAAGCCTGCTCCGTGGGGTCCCCTTTCACTGACGCCCTCGCAAACGAACCCGACTTCCCAGTAAATCACTGACTTTCTATTGTCCATTTAGTGTCATTGGGGTGCTTTTGTAGGATATGTGTTTTATGTAAATCTCCATGAATTATACTACAAGTTATATACACACACCGAAAACCTTGTTTTTCTCATCTTTTTTTCATTTTAATCCAGTTCAAACAATTTTTTATGCCGGTCAAATTACATTTAATACAAGGAGAGTATTTGACATTTTCTAGTGGCAGTCTAGATAAAGCACGTGCAATTATTGCAAAGTGCTCGATTTGCAATTCCGTCTTGGTTTATCCAAGTCTGTCCTCGCTTTGTGTCATTTAGGCTTTAGTCTCACCAGCTATGTGTCAAGGAGAGTTTAAGTGAGACCCTTTTTGTACCTCTTCAGAACGCCCACAAACTAGATCACTTAATTGAGTCTGAGCTGCTCCAACACTGTCAAAGCTGTGTTCAGTAAAGCCTGTGGTTTTGAGCTGTGCCAGGGAATAAGGTTGGCAACACTTTTCCACTCGCACAATAATGGCTGTCAGCAGGATAGGAACGTAGGGACTTGGAAACAGGTAGACATATGTTCAGATGTTTTTCTGGAAGTAAAAAAAAAGATTTATTCATGTCTCTCTTTCTCTTTATCTTTGCTTTCTGTCTTTCTTAAAAAAGCTGTATAGGAAAACTTACAAAAGAGAATCTCATTCAGTAAAGAAAGTAGCAGCTTTTAGTTGTAAGAGTTATTTCGGTTTACCAGCAAACCTTGTTTTGAGATTTTCAGATGTTGCTCTTACAGTGGCCGCAGTGTAAACATAGCCATGCAAAGTCATACACTCTTAAATCATCCTTAGTTTTGAGTTTGCTTCTGGCTGAGGTCTGACAGGGGGATTTATGGATACCAGAGCCTCTAGTACTGTGTCATGGTTGGCTCATCCAGCTCAAGACGTGTGAAGGTTGTGTTGTTTAACTGGAGGAGGCAGGTATGCTAAACACCCTGTGAGAGAGGGAGGGACATCTGCTCCGTGACTCATGGCCCAGTGGAATGGATAACTCAGAGCCGGCACTGAGCAGTCCCCCTCCACCCCAGCCCCAGTCCCTTTTCTCCGGCCCGTCCCTCTGTTGGTGCCGCCACTGGTATTACAAGAGGATCATGTCAAATACCAAACAAATAGCAAATGAAGAGCTGACAAAATGAGCAGGCCAGCTGTGGCCGGGCTTGGAGGTCCACTGTGACTATTCTTTAATCCTGACACCTGCAAGCCATTTCAGTATGATTTACAATGGTGAGAATGCCGACCGGGAAGCCAGGCAGGAAAGTGTTTTGATAGCAAATGACGGGGAAAGCTCTGTTGTCGCATGTTTTCAGGGCATTTGAAGTTTGTTGCTCTCCAGCCGTCGGGGAACTCTAACGTCACATTTGGTAGCATCCAAGAGAAATAGGAAAGAATATAAGTTGTTCTTATTCCGTGTGTGTGTGTGAGCCGGTGTGCCGGTGGGTCTGAGGATACATGGAGTGGGGAGCTTGGGACAGGATGCAGTGTCCACACGGACTGCCATAGGCAGGATCTGTGCGCATCAGAGATGCTGCTGAAACTCGCTCAAATGTTCTCTCATGATGACTCTCAGTTTTATATGTGCACACACTTATTTACCCTTCTGATCACGACAATGTGTGCGTATCTCTCCAATCGAATGACTGCTGTCTTTGACATCTGCTATGTTGTGTAATGCTTGATGAACAAATTACATGTTCAGTGTGGTGTGATGCACCATTAAGTTGTCTCTCTGTCCTAACAGTCCAAGAGTCAATTGTAATTTTACTCACTGTATGGCTTATTTGCTAACACTCTTAGTGATGTTGAAACACTCATGTGTCATTGTTAACCACCCTCACTTTTTTCTGACATCCCAAGGGTGTGGTGGTAGATTCCATTGTATACATTGTAAGGACTGCCCAATGTGGTCACTGGACTTCATTTTCCATATGAGTAATTACTCACACTCTCCCCCCAAACGGAGCAGCGAGTTTGCGGCTGTCCACCGCTCGTGCCCATTAGGGCCTCGCAACGTGTCAGCAACGTGGCAAACAAAAACCTCATTGAGAAAAGAAATTAACACCTCGCTCCCCCCGGTGTATGGCGGCAGGGGCCAACATAGAGAGCCGTTAAAGAGTAATCCTCGACCGTTAAAACGACTCCTCCAAGTCTGCCCAGGAAAACACATCCCACCGCGCCGGCCCCCTTGGATGCCACACAGCTCACCATATCCCCAGCTGGCCTTGGGCACGGGATGCCCGATAGAGACAAAGGACTCGGAATGACATCATCACGGGTAGACAACTGTAAGAAGAACTGGGGTGTCCATCAAATGGGACCTTCCTCCATCGACTAGATGATAATGACGGGGAGATGATGGGCAGGATGTGAGCGGCTCCCTCGTTGGAGAGGAGACCGATTCAATGGAAACTTTGCCTGACTATGGCCCTGCACATCTGTGTACACTTCAATGAAAAAATCATGAATACTAGTGTGTGGTCATGAGTAAGTTGGGAATTCTTGGAAAGAACCATGGTAGTTTGAACGCATTATTGTCCCGTGTTGCACTAACGAATGTATGACTGCAAATGTAGGTTTTCACTTTCTGGGTATATGACGTCATCCTGCATCTGACAGTTGTTGCAATTAAGTATTATCTTCATTGCATTATCACCCTCGTCTCTGTCCCAGCCCAATAATTTATTGGACGGGCTCCAGTTTTCTGACATGCTCCGGCTCGCGGCTCGGTTTCACGTACTTCAGCCAAGCAGCTTGTGTCCCACAATGTTCTTATGGCATCCAGGTGGGTGGCTGTAAGATCCCAGACCCACAACGTGATAGCCAAGGCCACAGACAGCTTGGTCTCCCATAGCACAAACACCACCATGTCCCACTGGGCCGGCAACCTGCAGCTAAATTGCCTGCAGTCCTTAAAGCTGCCATGCCAGCTCTACTCTGTTTACACCCCCAAACTAGCATTATTCCATGATTATCTGATCACAATAAGTTTGAAACAGATTTTAAAAAAAGGGAGCAAAGGAGAGTGATGACTGAATGTGGCAGCCTTTTGTGTGGGGGTAGTGAAATGAAAAAATGGATTGGTTA
>JAVQJS010160240.1:0-12007 GCA_036024795.1 Galaxias rostratus
TGTGTGTGTGTGTGTGTGTGTGTGTGTGTGTGTGTGTGTGTGTGTGTGTGTGTGTGTGTGTGTGTGTGTGTGTGTGTGTGTGTGTGTGTGTGTGTGTGAGAGAGAGAGAGAGAGAGAGAGACAAAGAGAGGTGTGATTTTTTTTAGTGCCTCTTTCTGGTCATTGATGTGGTGTTTGTTGCAGTACTAACACTTTACAATGTCTGCCTTTATGTCTGAAGTTCCCACATCCGAATCCTACTCTGATTATACCGACAATGGTGAGTTCAGTTCCAGCCCGCACACACACATGCGCCAACACAAACCTGCAACCTAATTAGCATACTATGTGTGCTTGGCGGATAGATGACTATTGGAACCCAAAGGGGGAGGAGACGGCTGATCCAGAGGCCGTGGATGACTACTGGAAGCCAGAGGGTGAACCAGACACTCCAGCTACAGACCTACCCTACGATGACTACTGGAAGCCAGAGGAAGGGGAGGGAGAAGGGAAGCCTGCCAGTCCTGTCACCGATGCCTACGATGACTACTGGAAGGCGGAGAGAACGACGCTCCCGAACCCTGAGGTGGATGGGAAGGCCGATACTGGAGACGAATACTGGGATGCCACATGTATGTTGAGCTCACTAGCTTTTTGATTGGTTGAGTGACCAAGCAGTCAAACGATTTAACTCCAAAGCGCATTGGTTTATGATCCTAATTTTTGCATTCGGTCGCACATGGATTTGTACTATGCACTCATCTCCGGAGACGCTACATGCTTTCGTGCTCCACAGAATAGCTCATTCTTTTCCGGCAGCTCATATGATGATGGAAAGGTTGTGTCATGTAAGGTTCTGTGACATGCATTGCCAACCCCCTGCTCATCTGACTGCACTTTATGTGACAGAGGTGACGGACTCCTAATACGCTCAGCACTGTTTCCACCACGGCTCCCCTCCGTCCTCGGGTTTCCACTCCTTCATAATCCCCCACCGAGACTCCCTCATTCTCCCACACCCATTGGCTTTTTTCACTCCGTGCCTCACTTAACCTTCATGTCTCCTCTTTCTGTTCTCACTTTGTCTTTCTCTGAACCCGGTAGTTGAGGTGCCGGATAACCTTCCGTTCCCTGATGGTAAAGAGGTGACCGGCGCTACCACAGGTAACATCGATCAATCAAGGATTCGGTTATACTGAAGACTTGGAGAAACTATTAACAAATCAAACCATGAATTCACCTTTCCCTCTTGGAATTGATCACATTTAGGTGTGGTGTATGTGAAATGTGCCTCTTGCTTTCTGTGTAGGATTAATGTCAGTATAAGAAAGTGTGAGGTCTTTAACAAATAGGATCAACTTCGGTCCACTGACTAACCTGCTCTGGGAAGTAGTGGAGTATGAGTAGGACGGTAAGACTTTGCCTCACAGGCAGAGTTTTCATGATTTTGCTGCCTAGCAAAAGGCTGTCTCGTGTCCCTTGTAAATTTGAATTAACCGTTTCAACATTGTAAAGTAATAACAAACTGGGTGTTGTTATGACAGTCCAAACAAATACAGTCTGTTGTGGTTGAATCCATTTAAATTAAACAGTCTGTGTCTGTTAGGTTTTTATTCCAGTAAGACTCGTGAGACCAAGTGTAGATTACAAGGACTCCTCCAACATTTTGTTTCCTCTCTGATTCAGAGACTCCTTCAGTGCAACCACTCTATGAGGATCCCTGGTATGGGGAGTATGACTACGGGCAGAGTAAGGACCTACATTCTAAAACTCTCATTCATCAGCACACGCAGTCATGTTTTTGTGTTTGCTGATTTTGTATGAGAGAGAGTGGGAATACCTTTGAGATACATTTACTTATTTTCCCAGCAACACACTTTTTCTCTTTTTTATTACAGTTATTCTTCTCGTAAAGTTTTGGGCATACCCTGTATTCAGGATAAAAGAAGTGTCCGTGTTAAACTGTTTTATGTTGCATGCCTTTTAGTCTGCCTTTTGCGTTTGTCCATCCCAATAAAAGTTTATGGAAAACTGGCACGCAAGTATTGACAGAAAAAAGCGGGATGAAAGAATGAGGTTTATTTCTCAAAATATATCCTGTCATTGATTTTCCACAGCAAGGAAACAAGATGAGGAGAAGGAGAGAGTAAGGCTGGAGAAACAAAGGCAAGAGAGAGGTAAGGAGCCGAGCTGAATTGCCTTAAATCTTACAAATAAACTGTAGGTTACATAACCAATGACCCATAGTAAAAGACTGCCAAACGGCATGTGGACAACAGAGACTATTTGATGAAGAGAATGCCTACAGATGATTTTCTATTCGTTTTAAGTGAGCACAGATGTGAGTTTGGCATTGAAACGTGTCAGGGAGTCATTGGTAAGGCTACACGTGCTATGACTTGAAGGGGATAGGGGGAAAAGTTCACTATTTCAAAACATAACAAATGTGAATGTTATCAGTGGTGTAGAGAGCCCTGTGGACACACATAAACAGTTACCACCACACTGTAAAGACTCCTCGAAGGCGCGGCAAGTGAGTTTGGGAGAGATCCAAGAGAATTCCCAGCTCCAAGGAAACATTCAGGTTCAAAGAAAGAAAGAAAGAAAGAGAGAGAGAGAGAGAGAGAGAGAGAGAGAGAGAGAGAGAGAGAGAGAGGTGACAGGAATTAAGGGAATCTGCAGTGGGCTAACAAAGGAGCCAAAGATAGGAGTGAACGCTAAGAGACTGACTCAGAGAGTGAACCCCCCCTCTTCCTCCACTATCATGTTCACGTCAAGCAGTCTTTTGTCAACCCTGTGAGGTGACGATTGGCTGGTGATTAGATCCCACAGCAAATAATAAAGGACTGGCAAAGCCTGGTTATGTGTGTTTGTGTTAGCAATTAGGTATGTGCATTTGTGCATGCATCAATGTGCGTGTCTCCATTATATACAACTATTATTGGATTATCTAGCAGGGCTGCTTTTGACAATGTTCAAATGCCTGTGACGCTAATATAGATATTGTTTGGTATGTCAGTTTCTTGTACGGCGCCCAAGCCATGGATTAATCTCTGGATAAGCTGTAATAATGTAGACACAGGCAGTATTATTCGGTCTGTTTGGTATTACTGTATTAAAGCAAATCTGAGTTTGATCAGCACATTCTTGGAACCAGAGGGCTAGAACACATCTGGATCCTTTCCTAGCTAGTTGCTGCTATCTGGCCCTCAGGTCCTCCAAGGCATTTGGCTCCTTCGTTGATGGAAGATAGAATTTGCTGGACAGAACATTGTTTTGAATTTTAAAAGGGCCAAATATATTTGGTGGACAAAGTTGGATTTTGAATTGCGATTTTGATGTCTGACAGAGAAAGAGTTGAAAAGAAGGAAGGAGGAGGAGGACAGGGCCAGAGCCAGGCAAAGACCACGCGTCTTCAAAGAGCCGAAGAGTGAGTTAGTGACCCCCACCTCACATAACCTTTGAGCCCTGTTTGGTGTTACGGTCGATCCATCTGCTTGTGCTTGTGCACCAGAATGCCCACCACTCGGAATGGAGTCCCACAGGGTTGAGCCAGACCAGCTGGTAGCGTCTTCCATGACCCAGTATCGCTTCGGACCCCACAGAGCACGCCTCAACATGCAGGTGCAGATCTGTACCATACCATTTACCATCTGCACCTGCAGTTCATTCTCTGGCATTCTGCCCTGGCACTGACACAACACATACATGAACGGTTTCCATGGTTTCCAGGGCTCTGACGACGAGGATTCGGCCAGAGGCGGGGCCTGGTGTGCCATCTCTGAGGACAGTATCCACTGGTTGGAGTTTGACGCACGCAAGGAGACAGAGTTCACCGGCATCATAACCCAGGGGCGCGATTCCCGAAACGAGTGAGGAAACGCAAAACACGCCCACCCCCACCCACCCACACGTTACTCACAGATTGAAATACAAATTAAATAAAGGCAGCTGACTGCAGGTGTATCTTGTCAGTGTTCATTGAAATCACCTGATCTTAATATAATTATTTGTCTGTTTTCAGAAGTGACTTTGTGACATCCTACTACTTGGCTTTCAGCAATGACAGCAGGGAGTGGACCACCATTCATGATGGCTACTCAGACTGGGTCAGTGAACTTTGCCATAGGGTCACAGCTGCTCTCGTTCCCTATGAGAGACTTCAATCTGCGTGAAATGTGCTCCATTGTGCACCAAGACTCTGCCTCTCCTTTGAACTGTCTCTATGGTTCTACTGCCTTTTCACCTCCTGTCCTATGTCTTATCTCCGTTCCACAAGTTGTTCTTCGGCAACAGTGATTCTGACACTCCAGTGATGAACCAGCTGGCCGAGCCTGTGTTGGCACGCTACATGAGAGTCATCCCCCAGAGCTGGAATGGTAGTCTGTGTATGAGACTGGAGGTGCTAGGCTGCCCTCTGCCTGGTGAGCACACACACATCGACCTCACGGCTTAAACACGCAGCAGCAATTGCGTGTCCGTCATAAAACACACCTGCACGTGTTTCTTTTCCAGCCCAAACCCATGCCCACCACCGGCAGAATGAGGTGACCCCAGTGGATTATCTTAAGTTCAAACACCACAGCTACTCAGATATGATCACGGTGAGTGTCCTGTGCTGTGGACTGTGGCTTGAGTGCCACAGTAAGTAAAACACGACCAGATTCCTCAGTAATCCACGTCATCCTTGGTATATTTGATGACTTGTGCCCCGCCTTTGACGCAGCTTATGAAGTCTGTGAGTGAGGAGTGCCCCAACATCACCAGTGTCTACAGCCTGGGGCAGAGCTCCAAGGGCCTGGACATCATGGTCATGATCATCTCTGGAAACCCCACAGAGCATGAGATAGGTGGGTTCAACTTTAGCTCTCCCCAGACACGGTGGGGTTTCAATTGAAATGTTGCAGCTGGACTGCACCTAATTTTCATACCAATTAAGAATCGTTTTTGTGCTCTCTGCCCTTTAGTGTTGTGGTAATGTCAAGGCATGGGATGGTGTAACATATTGAGTATAGCAAGTAAGGTTTTCCTGTCCTGTACAGCCTGACAACAATTGCCCGTACTTCCCCAGGTGAGCCGGAGTTCCGCTTCACAGCAGGTCTGCATGGCAACGAGGCGACAGGGCGAGAGATAGTTCTTCTGTTGATGCAGTACCTGTGCAAGGAGTACAAAGACGGCAATCCCAGGGTCCGTCGCCTGGTGGAAGGAGTGCGCATCCACCTCGTTCCCTCGCTCAACCCTGACGGACACGAGAAGGCCTTTGCAATGGTCAGTCGGCACTTGACACCACAAATAAGAATTTCACATAGAGTGCTGTTTTGGTTTAAATGTATCATTTTTAATTGTTTTCATCCTAAATGACCCCTCTCCTTCAGGGCTCGGAGCTGAGCGGGTGGACCACGGGTCACTTCACAGAGGACGGCCACGACATCTTCCTTAACTTTCCCGATCTGACCAGTGTGCTGTGGGATGCTGAGGACAAGGGCATGGTGCCCAAACTCACGCCTAACCACCACATACCCATACCCGCCGAAATGCAGTCAAATTCCTCGGTATGTGTCTGATATTTGCGTGTGTTTATATCACATGTATATATGTGGAGCTCATGTAACATGGGTATCGGCTCTCTGTTCTACTCCAGATCTCAGTAGAAACTCGAGCCATCATGTCCTGGATGGAGAGCATCCCGTTCGTGCTGGGGGCCAACTTCCAAGGTGGGGAGAGGATTGTGGCCTATCCCTTTGACAGCTACCGCCTCAACAAGGCTGCAGACAGCCAGAACCACAAAGCCCACAGCCGTCAAAAGAGACAGTGAGAGTCCATCTTTACCTCCATTTCATAATTCCAATCACTCTCCATACTCTTTCACTTAATCTCTCTTTTTTGTTCTATGACGAACCACGGCTCTCCCTTACCCAGGTATGAAGAGGAAGGCTTTGATGTGACGGATTGGGGGCGGGGCTACCATGAAGAACCAGAGGAGGATGGGAGGAACAGAGGGTACCAGGAACCAGAAGAGGATTGGAGGCACCGGGGTTATCAGGAGCCGGAGGAGGAGTGGGGCAACAGAGGGTACCAGGAGCCCGAAATGGACTGGAGGAACCGAGGGTACCAGGAGCCCGAAACAGACTGGGGGAACAGAGGATACCAGGAGCCCGAGGAGGAGTGGAGAGGACATGGACACGAAGGGTACGGACGCAGAGAGGAGGAGGAAGACGACAGAGGAAGAGGAGGGGACCAGTATGCCGAGCCTGAGGATGAGCCCCGGGCCACAGCGGACGAGTCCCTGTTCCGTTGGCTGGCCATCTCGTACGCGTCCACGCACCTCACCATGACGCACAGCTACCACGGCTCCTGCCAAGGCCACGAGGTCAGCGGGGGCCACGGGATCGTCAACCGCGGCCGGTGGAAGCCTGTCACAGGAAGTGAGTGCCCTCCATTGCTACCTGCTCATCTATGGTTATTCATTGACTTAGCTAAAGGCCTGTGAGTCTTTGGTCTTGGTTGGAAACTCTGCAAAGTTTCTGCTGGACAGATGTGATGACATAACATAACATAATTCACGGGGAATTTTTGTGTGCTCTGAAAACTTGGTGGTTTTATTTTCCCTTCTATCTCTGTTCCCTTCGCCCTCCATACTCTAGGCATGAATGACTTCAGCTACCTGTACACCAACTGTTTGGAGCTGTCCGTGTTCCTGGGCTGTGACAAATTCCCTCACGAGAGCGATCTGGCATATGAGTGGGAGAAGAACAGGGAGGCCATGCTTACCTTCATGGAGCAGGTCAGCAGTGCACATGAACAATATACTTCAACCCCTTGCTACATAAAAGTACACTGTAGCTGCAGTGTGCTGAAATGGTCCTTCATCTCCCCTCCAGGTGCATCGTGGGATCCGGGGTGTGGTCAAAGATCAGGAAGGGAACCCTATTGCCAACGCCACTGTGTCAGTGGAAGGGGTCAACCACGATGTCACCACAGGTCAGAACAATGGCTGCCTTTCTCTTTCGGAGAGCACACGTTCAATGAATGTTCTCCTGCATGCGACTTGTAAGGTAGTGAAAGGACCCTGGGAATCATTTAAGGGTGTGAGTAGACAATAAGGCACTTTACACCTGCTCCCTCCTCCGTCGTCCTCTGCAGCTAAAACAGGGGACTTCTGGAGGCTGCTAAACCCCGGGGAGTACCGGGTCACGGTGCGAGCCGAGGGCTACACCGCCCTGACCAGACTGTGTGTGGTGGGCTACGAGGCTGGAGCCACTGCCTGCAGCTTCAACCTGGCCAAGTCCAACTGGGACCGGATCAAACAGGTGAGCCACGCTCAGGAATGTCAAACCGCCTCTGCTCTCCTTGTCACGTTCTGTTATCTCTTTCTCTGCCTTTTCCTCTCAACTTTGGTCTTTTGACTGAAGGTGGATCGGTAGATTGCCCTAACCCTGCTTAGTCACTGCTTTTTATTTTCTTTCGGCATAGATTATGGCCCTGCACGGCAACAAGCCAATTCGCCTAATCAGCAATGGCAAAAGGCACAATAATGCCGTTGTCAACCGACGTGTTGCAGCAGGTGGTAATGCCATGGATCCTGAAACACGGCGCATGCGACTGAGGAAGATCAAGATGGCGCGCCTCCGTCGTCTTAGGCAAGAGAGACTGAAGTCAATGACTACGTTGCCCCCGACCACTACAATTCCCACAACTACAGAGAGCACCACTTCCTGGTACGACTCCTGGATGGTAGAAGGACAGACTTCAGCACCAGAGGGTTTCAAAGAATCCATCCTGGATTATAACTATGAGTATAAGATTGATGATTATTAAACGTTACTCATAGGGCATGTTGTAGTTTAGACATGACCTCTATCCTGTCTTCTTTCTCCTACAAGAAACTTTACTCGTTTGGCAGTTGATTAGGGAGTAGAAAGACGGGTAGTCCCAATATTTCAGACACGAAGTGATTGCCAACCACCAGGGAATGAAAATTAAGGAGCGTTTCATCTGCAACTTTACATTTCCCCTTCATTCGTTTGTCATTTCAACAGTCGACCGTTGGGTTCGTGGGATCTAGACGGCATTGTTATGTTCATTACAGATAGTCCCATTAAATATGTAGGCGATAAAGAGCTCACGTTGATGTGCGGGCTGCTCAGTAGGAACATAGTCAAGCATTTTTATTGCATTTGTGAACATGTCCGACCAAACACTATTGTAATAAAAGATTTCCATTTACGTCACATTTCATACAGTAAAGTTATCAATATAATATAAAATTCAGTCTTTTTAGGGTTGATGAGTCAATGCAATAGACTGTCAAGGATTTGTTCGGATAAGATGAGGTAGAGGAAAGCAACTTTTTCAATGAATAAAAGATTAACGTGAAACAATTGTGTCTTTCCTGTTCCATTCATCAGACTGACAACCAATGTTTCAAGATGAAGAGATACTAATCATTTGCATGATATGTAAGGTTAAAATGCAAAAACACAGATTGTATTTTGAATAAATCCAATATTTAACAGATTTTAAACTACAACAGTAAACAATGACAACACTATCAAATAGGCAGTGACCAATACACGTATATATGTTCACCGATTGAGAAGTCAAATGAAACCAGGACAAGGCAAGGCTGACGTTCCGAAACAAAAAAGATAACTATGGCACACTGCTGTTCAAGGTCCTAGGAGTATATTAACACTATGTACAAAGCCTCAATATGTGGGTCCACGGGAAGGAACAAAGGGTCTCAGTTGCCGATGTTCATTTCGACCTCCTCGTCCAGCTCAGCGGAGAAGGAGGAGAAGCTGATGGGTTCACACTCCAACGTTCGTAGGTTGACCAGGCAGGCTGTGTGAGTAGTGCAGAACTCTGGGATGGCAACCAAAAGGACCTCTTGACCATCTTGACCTGGTTGGAGACGGAGATTGTGAGCAATGGAAACCCAGGACGGAGAAACTGAAAAGGGATACGCGCACACGCATGCACAAGCACACCTCATACCCCAGGGGAAGCATGACTCACCAACAATTCGTCTGGATTGGTAGGAGGGGGCGTTGCCACTGAAGTACACATGAGGACACTCCTCCATAATAAAAGGGTCCTTCAGATAGAACGGGTAGCAACCTGAGAGAACAAAGACAGACTGGTCATGTCCAAAGTGTCCAGACCCAGAGGTGCACTACCACAGTGGCGTTCAGGTTCATTACCCAGCGTGTCCGGCGCTGTGGGGGCCAGGTGTCGCAGCCGAAGCGTGTTCTCCAAAATGTCCAGGTGATTGTCCATACTGCTGTACTTCTGAATGTCTGACACGTTCTGTCCCGATGTGCCCAGGAACCTACAGAAACATAATACATATAGAGAGACAATGTTAATTTTAATAAATGAAATAACTTTGCACAAAGTTAGAGTTCAGGGTGAGGGTGGCTGCCAAACAGTGGTTGTCATTTGTACCTCAAGCTATCAATGCTAGCCTGATAGGGGTTGGTGGTGAGCTGCAGGGTGGGGTAGGTGATGGACAGAGGGAACATACAGCGATGGAGGGGCTGCTGAGGCAGGGTGTAGTTGGTGGGGTCATACTGCCCGGGCATAACATCAACTGGTACAGAAGCCTAGAAGAGCAGAAGGGAAACAGAATTGAGAAAACGTTTTGACTTGCAATGTCTCAATGCAAGTGCAACAGAGTGTCAATCCAGTGAATCGCTCTTTGACTCACCACCAGTTGAAGCAGCAACTCATCCAGGAGACAAATAGCTTCCACACTCCCTGCCTGGGTCTTTTTGGTCAAGTACTTGGGCTGGGGAATAAGCAGAATGCTTCCTTATTGGACTGAGAGCTAAAAAGACAGCACCTCAACTGTTTGAATAAATGTGTGAATGTTCAATACCAGAAGTCAGTGACATCTTTGTCTCACTCACCCTGGTAGACATTTCCTTGTCCTGGGTGCTTTGGCTTAGAAGATTCCCTGCGAAAATGACCCTGGAGATGGTGGCCGCCCCACTCTGCTCACCCTGGTCACCCAGTTGACCCGTTACCATGTCAACCAGCAGTTGGAGTGCCAACATGCTGTCGCCGTGCTTTCCACCAAGACCAAGTCCCGAAGCCAGGAGCACAAACCTGAACAAGATTGACAGATCACCTCAACGGAGACTAAATAAATGTATACTTTAACAATTACTTTGTATAGGTGTATGCGTGCTGTGTGTTTGTACCGATCAGAGCTAAGGGCAGGCCTGGGGCTCTGTGCGGGGAGGTCAGCAGTGCAGAAGTCCTTCACTGTGAACTTCCCATCATTGATCTCAGCTCCGTAAATGGCAATCACACTGCCTGAGAGGGTTAGACAGTTTAAGACAGGGGGACCCAATATAACTTAGGAATTTACAAGTGCTATGGAAAAAAAGAAAGTTGTAGACATATTATTATGTTATGATATGATATATTATTATGGCTTTCATAATTTTTAACAAACTACCCAATCATAAACAAGTCTATGCAGGCACTATATTTCGAACCTGTGACGAATGTCCCTGCATCAATCTTGCCCTCCAGTTTGATCCTCTGCAGCTCATCCTCAAGTATCAACATGTCTGATTCACTGATGAACTTGGAGCGCACAGGCTGAGGGAGAAGGTTGTGCTGAAAGCGAGGTCAAAAAACAAACATTTAAGACATTAAAGAGAGATGAGTATAAGAAAGATCAGATGTGAATAAATGTGACAGGCTAGATTTCTAACAAAGATATGACTGACCTCCTCACTTATCTCTTTCAAAATGGATGGCTGCAGTTCCATATGTTTGAACATGGTTCCTATAATGCAACACTGCTCACGCATTTGAAGATCACATAGTTTCCTTATTTGAACACCAACTCCTTGGAAAAAGACAGATTGAAAAATCATACAAAAAATCTAAACAAGAAAGGCTGGAGTGACCAAGTAACCAGCTAGTTTGTGTTTCAGCATCACTCACCCCATTTCTGCTGAGCTCTCTCTGCAAGCAGCGGCCTCATCTGCATAAGTCGTGTAGCATATATATGAGCATACTGGCGATTGAAGGAACGTTCTCCGAGCTTGAAGTTATCGGAGCAAGGGGAGTAGGTTTGGGTCACTCTGTCAAACAAGGGACCCTGGCTCTCTGTGCCAGGCGGAGAAAGAAGCGAGGAACCTGGTCTCAATGCACTAAGATCAGAGAACATGGCTCACTGGAGTGACAGAGTAAACCTGTGAGAGGTGACCATATATTATAATTAGATGACACGTTTACCACTGACATACCTGATGTGTGCTTGTTTGGCTGTTTTTACATTTCAATAAACTGTAACAACATTGGAATAATTTGCTTCATTAAGGACTAACCCTATAACTAACCACTATCTAACCCAGGCTTATCTTCTGACTGTAATTGTTGGTCAGTTAGGGTTAGCATAAATCCTTAAAGTTGCTAGAAAGTTAGCTACAATCAGATCAGATAAATAAATGGCTGCAACCAGCGACAGTCAATCGTATGGAACAAGGATTAATTGGTATTTTGCTGATAAATACAAACCTTGATAGTGTTCCCGCTTTAGATATTGATCTCCTCGGACGGATCTCAAATATTTAGTTTTTTGATATTTGTAATGTATTTGTATTCAGACGATAAATACTCCCGCGAAATTTCGTCCCCGTTTCGTCGCGCAATATATACGTAATCCAATGGTAGTTGTTGTTCCCGGAAGCAGGGAGTACTGCGCAGAGCAGCGGCCACTATTAGTCCTGTGAGAAATCACCGATAACAGAAAATTGAGAGTCTCAAGCCTACTCACTGAAAGATGCCACACCGCCAGTCGTGCTCGTCTGCTTTTACTTCATGCGTAGAATCCTAGTATTATTATTACTTTTTTTTTTACAGAGTAGACCTACAGGAATAACTGTATGGGCCATTGACATGTCGTTTTATGATTTTAAAGATGTTGATATGCATACTGTCCTAATTTCTATGCTTCATTTGAGCAAGGACAATAAGTATTTAAAACATTTAATCCGTGTTGAAACCC
>JAVQJS010160257.1:0-21738 GCA_036024795.1 Galaxias rostratus
CCCCCCCCCCCCCCCCCCCCCCCCCCCCCCCCCCCCCCCCCCCCCCCCCCCCCCCCCCCCCATGCCCTCCATAATGCCACTCCCAATTGATAGTCATAATTACAAAGACCAGAAATCAATTGTCGCGAAAGTGAAAGTGATTTGTTAGCACCTCTGCTTCGCTAATTGCGCCGTTAAAAGACGTGGATTCCTCCTCCATATACATTAACCCCCCTGCACAAAGGAAATCCATACAACCATCAGAGGAAATAGGTTAAGGCAAACGCTGTTGGTCAATAGCGCGGCGTCAGCTTATTCTGCTGATTGGAAGTGAGTTTGTTTGTCAATAGACAAACTAAGGAGTGCATCAAACAGCTACTTAGAGCTTATTTAGAGAGGGCATTTTGAATTAGCTTCGGAACAGGCAGCAGTAGTAATATCTGGGTGGTATAACGGGGCAAGGCTTAGCCGCCACGCTGCTGACAGGTCTCTGCTAGCATTCGGCTAACAGCCGGCTAATAGAGCAGTGACTAACCTCCCACACCTCCGGTCCTCCTAAAAACTCCCCCAGATTCTGTCCAGATTTCCCACCTCAGAGAGAGACAGAGAGAGAGAGACAGGGAATGTGTGTGTGTGAGAGAGAGAGAGAGAGAGAGACAAAGAGAGACAGAGAGAGAGAGACAGAGAATGTGTGTGAGAGAGAGACAGAGACAGGGAGAAAGAGAGACAGAGAATGTGTGTGTGAGAGAGAGAGAGAGACAGAGAACATGTGTGTGAGAGAAAGAGACAGACAGAGACGGGACCGGAGGCTTTCCAGCGCCGGGACGAGTCTAATCGAAGGTCCGCTAATTGAATGTCGGCGTGGCGGCCAGGAGGACGGGCCACTCGGATGAAAGTGTCGGCTCGCCAGACACTCCGGAGGTTAACCCGGAGATAAGGAGAGGAGCAGGCCGTCAGGAGGGACCTCCAGCAAGCGCCCGCAGCGGCTGCCCTGCTCTGGCGCCGACCCATCCTCTTACTCTCACAGTCTCTCCGAGCCAAAGCGGAGCGATTGCATTTTCACCGATGCCACTTTACCCCCCCCCCCCCAACCCCACCCTCTCCTTACCCACTCTTCCATGGAGCTCACACAGCCCAATATAAAGCACTGCGGATATACCTGCCAGGGGGGCGCATTCAAAGACCCCCCCCCCCCACCACCACCCAGCCGATTCATTCAAGTCCTCTATGCGCCGCACAGCTGCTTCTATGCATCCCAATGACAAATCCCTTTCCATCTTGCTATCCGCCAGGATGTAGGGATGCGGACATATTTCATGTCACATCTGCGCCGTCATTTCCGAGAAGGGGCTGGCAAAAAAACAAAAAACAAAAAAGAAACAAAAAAAGGCGGCCCATCGTCATTCCACTGACACTCCTTTTAGCCAAATGGGACGGGCTGAAAAGCCAATCATGGCAGTGAATGTCAAGAGAGACAAATGTGATTTTGAAACATCATTTTCTCTGGGCGCCGCGGTAAATGCTTTTGGCCGTGAATGCCACGCCAGTCCCAAAGCGTCCATTTTACCCCCTGGATCCTGGGGGCTTGACCAAAGCAATTACTTTTGTGAGCTATTTTCCTCCTCTTGCTCCCCGCTCCGGCCCGGTGTTCTGATATAAGGTCACGCCGGCCGCTGCACCCGTAACACGGCGCCTTCGATGAGAGGCCGCGCAGTCCGCCGCCGGGTCAGTCAGCGAGGCAGTTCCGGGGCGCGGGTCCTCGGCTATCCGTCAGCTCCCCCGTTCGAGCCCAGACAGGCGGCGTCGACGCTAGAAGAGGTGCCCGATCAAGGTCACGGCAGCAGAGGAGGCACGGAACGACTCGCTGCCTTCCTCCGACTGCGAGGAAGTCCGACGGGAAGCCGCAACTCCGGCCGCAGCGGGACTACCTCTTGTGTTTCTTAGTCTGGAATGGACGGGGATGGGAATACTGCGTCGTCCACTAGGTGGGCTGAGGTTGTTTGGATCAAAGGGACTCCTGGATGAAACGCTTGATGACTTTATGACAGCAATCACTGGTAGACGATAGTGGCTTCGTGGAGTATTCCTCCCACCGAGGGTGAACCACAGGTATTCAGCGCTAAGTGTGAAAGCCATTTGCATATTTGCAACACAGTCGTTCCTGGGTTCCATGTAATGTCGAGAAATATGCAAGACTTAATCACCACATGTTGTAGCAGACTCCAGCGCAGTCACGTAGAGCCATGTATGGTATAATTAGCGGATCAGAGGTGTGGAACGGACGTGTGCGCTAAGCTGCTCTCCATGCGTTTTATGGACAGCGTCATTCATATCACGGCCGACTGTATGCACGGATTCAAATCCCGCACGGGAAATGGGAACACAATGGATCCTCACACAATGTGTTTCACACAATGCTGTTCAGCAACGCTTCACCTCCTCTTATGTGATCTATCTGTCTAATCTCCACTGGCCTACTTCCTCTTCACTTGTGAGGCGTGCGTGGCCCCCACCTCCTCCTCTTCCTCCTCCTCTTGTGACCCCAGCAGGGTTATGGCTGGGCCTGCTCCACAGGGGGCTCCAGGGGGACAGACAGCCTGGTGCTGCACTGGTGCCCTGAGCGAGGTGGCCGTAATGACAGCCCCCCGGGCAGCAGCCCAGCTGGGGCAGGAGGCTGCCACGTCGCCCCCCCCCCCCACACCCCCACCTCCAGTACCGCCCAGCCTAGCCGCCGGGGCTGCCCTCTCCACTCACCCACGGAGAGGAGGTAGGAGGGGGGAGGCGGAGGGCTCCTCAGGCGGGGCCATCTCCGTGGAGGGCACGTTAAAAAAGTAGGGCACCTTCGCCACATCTGTGAGATTGGCTCCGGATACTGTCCAATGTTCATCCCTCTCGCTCTCTCATAAAGAGAAAAGAGGACAACAGCCAAACTCACTGGATGAACGAATCCCTCACTCTCACACAGAAAAAGCCAAAGATAATGTTTGTGTGTGTGTGTGTGTGTGTGTGTGTGTCTGTGCGTGCGTGTGTGCGTGGGCACGTGCGTGCGTGTGTGTCTATGGCGGTCAACACTGCAGTGGATATGACCGGGTTAAATCACAGCGCTCGCTCTAGCCCGTGGGGTCAACCAAAGGTCAGCACGGAGAGGCAGACGGATGAGTCACTGCAAACGCCGCCGTCCTCTGGCGGCAGGTAGTAAATCTAGGGGCGGGCGGGAGGGGGAAGGTGATTGAGGGAGTTTTGGTTGCGGCTGGTCCGCCCGGTCTGCTGGCTCGTCGTCCTTGGGTGTTGATGGGTTCCTGAGTGGTGTTAGCCCAGCCTGTATTGACAGAGCACCGAGGCAAGGGCTCGACCCACTAAATCAAAGGGGTCACTCGCTGCCGGTACACTTACAAGCCTCTCTCTTCTCCCCCCACCCCCCCCCTCTTCTTTATTTGGACACGTTCAATGAACACAATTTATTCTTTGGCCTCTTTCCTCATGTTCGTTTTGGACACTCGGCTTCATATCTCCGCTATAAAATCGCACAAAACTTTACACTTTTTCACCGACAGAGACGAGAAGATTAGACCCTGCGGTCTCCGTTTATTACGGCCGAGGCAGCACTAAATGAGACTGACAGCCCCTTCGACTTCATGAAGAACAGAAGCCAGGTTTTATACCCCGCCCCTCATCTTTCTTTACCTCTCTCCCCATCCACAGCCACTGTGTCTCTTTCCTAGGGTAAATCCCAGCTTCCCACCCTCCGACACTCCGACGTCAGTGTCGACGTGCCCTCACAGAACCAGTCGCCTGTCCCAAAATGGAGGTCGGGAAAAATACAAGCACAGAAGGCCTTTCGCCCGGCATCAGCAACTCTTTCCCAAAGTGTGGTCACTCTCACATGGAATTAATTTACACACTTAACCACTTACACACATACCCCCACCCGTTTCTCACTCCCTCCCTAAACACACACACACACACACACACACGCACACGCACACACATTCTATCCTCCCTCTCTCTATTGCTCCAAGCCTAACACATAACACTTACAAAATAACACCCATGCTTGCTAACACTCAGACGCGGATACGGTATTTAGAATTCTGCGCTGACAGCACTTGTTCGAGCCCATCATTTCCGAGCGAGAGCTGCGTTATTATTTCCCTGAAACAGGCGACGGTCCGCGTGCTCCACATCTGTGAGGAATTTAGGAATTTAAGCTTGCTGCTAGATGCCAAATAGCTCTGCAACCAATCATGTGATTAAATACATCACCCCCCCGTCCCCCCACCCCGCCCCAACACCACAGTCCCACTCAGTCGCACGTTGTCTGACTGAATAGCCCGTGTTTGTGGCGGAGTTTCACGCCAGACTCGTCCTGTCGTATCAGTGAAACACGCTAGCGGGTGACGGACGGGAGGGGATGTCATCGTGCGGTTGCCACCCACCATGCTGAGAGCCCCCCCCCCCTCTCAAAAAAGCCCACAGCCCAGAGTGAGGCGTGAAAGGACGGCGGAGTGTCATTCCCAACGCACGCCGCGGAGTACGCGGCGGTGGTAACGACCGGCGGCGAAGCTTTTGTGCTCTGGTGTTTTTTCTCCTCCACTCGCCGCGCCAGTGCGCTGTGAGGTTCTGAGGTGGAGAGGCCAGGCGCTGCGTCGAGTCGTCTCGAATTGTAACGGAGTTGAGAGGAGCAGAGAGGAGAGTGACAGGCTGACAGCATGGGGGTGGGGGGTCTAACAGTAAGCCGCTTTGTGTCTTTTTGTTCCTTCGGCCAACTTGCTCCGCACGCACCCGGTCTAGAGAGGAGAGCCCGCCATTACCCCAGTCGCACCGACTCCATGTGGCCTCTAGGGTCACACTGGCACGCGTTTGAAGTCACGCTGGGGGTAAAAAGGAGATATCAGACTGAGGGATACCAGACTGATATCCTTGCGTGTTGTCAAAGCATTTCGGCTGAACCAGCTGCTGTCACGATGGCATTGTCGGGCCGTTGTTATGGTAGCGATTGTGACACGCCTGATTTGATCCTCCCCCGCATGCTGAACCGAATCCGTGCTGTTGTTGTCGCCTCACCTGCTAGGCAGGTAAAAGAAAACACTGTGTAGACTGTCACGTAAAAGAAATAAACAAACACGGCTCTGTCAATCAGTGTTGGATCGCACCGCTGTGCCCCGCTCGTCAAACCCGTCGTCGTGCGCCGCCGCTAACACAGGCACGCACACAAGCCCACACAAGCCCACACAAACCCACACGCAGAAAACACACACACTAACACACACTCACACACACATGCGCACTGGTCCATACAAACAAAAACTCAGACACACACACATTCAAACATAAACACGTGCAAACACGCACACAAAAAACACACACACTCTCACATACACAAACATACACACACGCACAAACACCCACACAAACACCCGCACACATACAAACACACACACACGCACACACGCCCACACAAACACGGACACATACATACAAACACTCACCCACACACAACACCAGCACATACCCCTACAAACATCCACACATCCACCCGCACACACACACACACAAACACAAACAGTACAATACACTGTCTACATCCTGTCGCTCCAGCCTCTCCCAGTGCTCTCCGAGGCTCCTTACCCCCCATCCCACCCGTCTGTCTGTCCTCACATGCTGTTTGCTCATCATACACGCCATCTGCTGACGTCGTGTGTGTGTGTGTGCGTGTGTGCGTGTGTGTGTGTGTGTGTGTGTGTGTGTGTGTGTGTGTGTTTTCTCTCTCGGCGCGCTGTCCCCCCTTGGTGTGCGGTGTCCCCGTGGCTCTGCTCTGCCAATTATCTGAAGCACACAGGAGGCCCAGAGTGGCGCCCCCTGCCCACCGCCCGCGCCCCGTATCTGTGTTTACATCAGGTAGCCTCTCGGCACGCAGGCGAACGCCGCTCAGGGGGACTCCTCTCTTCTTCTCGGCTCCCTTGCTTTCCTGGCAGCTCCCACTCCTCTCGACTCCTTTCCTCTCCTCCTCTCTGCTCCTCTCCCGTCGTCTCTTATCGACTCCTCTCTTCTTCTCCTCTACGCCCCTTTCCTCTCAACTCCTGTCCTCCCGACTCCTCCCCTGTCCTTTCCTCTCGACTCTTTTCTTCTCCGCTCCTCTCCTCTCCCCTTCTCTCGATTTTCCTCTCCTCTCCTCTCCTTGGCGACTTCTCTCCCCTCCTCTCGACTCTTCATTACCTCCATGGATGCTCGATTAGCCTCTCCCCGCGTCCCAACGCTCTTCCACAAGCCTGCCCATTTCATGGCCCATTTCAGAATTAGCTCCTGTTTATATTCGGGTGGAATTTGTATTGTGACAGCCGAGCCCTCGGTGTAATAGGCGGTGTAATTCGGTGTTTGCGATGTTACTGGTGGTTATGGCACGGCTGACCCACTTTTCTCCGGGACTCTGCCTCCGTTGCGTAACGGAGGACCAAACTGACGGGGAGAAAAGGTGGAGTGAAGGAGTCGGGGCATGTGAAGGAAAAGGAAAAAAATTATAAAAAATGATATTCACACCCTCATCCCTTTCACTGAGCGTCATCCGCAGACAATCCGGAATAATATATTCCTTGCGGTGTTCCATTGTACCGTTTCCCCCTTTCATGTGTCGTCAAACTTGAGGAACCCACTTTCTTTTCTTTTTTTTTCTTCTCCTCCCTTCCTCTCCTTTGTGAAGTTGAAAGCTGTCTCCTCCCTCGTCACTTGCGTTGGATTACATGTATTTGTCGCCCGAGATCAGTCGGCTCGTTCCCTCTTTATCTAGGCTTCATCTAAATCGAGATGGAGGTTGTTTTACTGATAGATGGAGGCGTGTTTCGTGTGAAATGTATGGGACAGCATGTCAGTATTACTTCTCGGGATTGATAGATTTTTATTTTCGTGATAATTGGGGAAGGGGGTGTGTGTATGTGTGTGTGTGGAGGGAGAGGGGGGGGGGGGGGTGTAGAAGTGGTAGATAAGAAGGCCGGCGTTTTCCAGAGGTTTTTCGTCTGTAGCTCGCCGACGCCCCTCGTTCACGGAGAACATGTGGCGTTAGTTAGGAGACGAGCGCACCGAGCCGGTGGACGGAAAACAGAGCGAAACACGCAAGTGCTCCTGCAAGGGATGAAGGATATTGGAGAGGGGGGGGGGAAGACAGCAATCCAGAAACTCGATACGGCGGGGCCTCTCTGGAGGAGAGACCGAGTTATTTAAGCCCCGAGCCTTTCCTCTTATTAAAATAGTGACGGGGCTCGATTGAATTTAACGTGTGTAGGGGAAAGGTACCGTTAAAAACGGCCTCTTTGAGCGAGGGCCTCTGTTGAGTCTCTACGAGGACGCGGCTAGTCCACTTCGACATGAAAAAGCCCGGCTCACTTTGTGAATGCGTGTGTGTTGTGTGTGTGTGTGTGTGTGTGTGTGTGTGTGTGTGTCCCTCCAGCGCTACGTGTGAGGGCCGCAGCGTAGTTGGCCTGAAGCGACAGTAGACCCGTGCGTGTCGCTGTTGAATACGGTCGGTGCGTTTTCCCCACGCATAATGGGGTTCGCTGCGAAACGCTGTTATCGGGCGGGTTGACAGTGTTTCTGAAAGCTGCTCTCTCCTGGTACCCCATTACCGTCTCTCACTCTCTTATCTAATAATCTCGTCTTTTTTTTCCACCACATTTACTCCGCTAAGGAGTCAATTAGTGATGCGATACTTAGCTGCCTTCAAAACTCCCTGGAATCTGTGCGTAAAAAGGTTAATGCAATTTCAAAGGCGCAGAGGGGAAGGAATAGGTGGAACGTGAGCAGGCGTGTCCTTCTCATTGGCAGAAAATCCTTTGTGGCATCACTCGCTCAGGACCCAACGACAGCGACGGTCAGATCCTAAATAAAGTGCGGATCATTAGGGCTGCGGAGGATAGCCGTGATACCTGGGTATGTGGAATTATCTACAGTAGATTAGGATTGTCCGTTCTTTTGGCATGGCCTTATCTTGTCTCTGCGTTCACACCCCGCCAACCAACCCCCCCCCCACACCCAACCACAGCCCCCCCCACCCCCAACACCCAACCACAGCCCCCCCCCACACCTTTACTGTTCGGTGCTTTCGACGGCGCTTTATGAATACAGTTCAGCAGCATCAAAAGGCTAATATCTCCAGCTATGTTTCAGAACAGGAGGATCAGAAGGCTTGAGCTCCTGAGAGGGCACATAGAGTGCCTCCCGTCAGTCCTGTAATATCCCTAGCAGCGCCGTTATCTTTGGAGTGGGGGGCTCGGGAAGCGGTCCCCCTGGGCTTCACGTCTCCATTTCTCATTTATGAACCGGTGGCAGCAGAGGGAACGCGGGGAAGCCACTTGTTTAGTGGCTCTGTGTGTGTGGGGTTGGCGGGGGGGGGGGGGGGGTGGGGGGGGGGGGGGGGGGGGGGGGGGGGCCCGCCCGCCCCCCCCCCCCCCGTTCGGGAAAGGAAAAGTTTTGCGACGCACAAAGTTTGATCAGCGCACATGAACGACAGTTTTGGTTCTGTGTACGTAGGCGTTGTCTACGTTTAGAAGTAGACTCGTTCGCAAGACTAAAAGTTCAAATTTCAAGTCTATTTGTCACATGCAATTAACGTAGGGCCCGACAACCGAATATAGTGGGGCGATCGGTGTTCAAGAGCCTGGTGAATTAGAGGAACAAGTGCACCTTCTGGTACCTTCTGCACCTAACCATGGGAGAAGACGTTACACACCCAAAACCACTATTAGCTTATCCAATTCTCCAGAATCAAAGTCTTAAGGGGTAGGCTGCGTGAATGCATTTCAGATGGCGGATGTGTACAGCGCCAAAGGTTACCTCTCAAATGGGATAGAAAAAGCTATGCGGTACCGATGCATCCGTTTCATTGGACGCCGCCTTATGGCTTTGGGGGCCTGCCAGCAGAGGCGAGCGGGGGGGGGGGGGAGGGGGAGAATGAAAACACATGATCTGGGGGGGGGCAGCAGCAGCCGCTCCTATTTAACACCGGCAAACCTCCAGCGTCCCCCATCTGAGGCCGGCGCTCGCGGCCATCTCTCTGGGAGCCCGTCTCCGCAGCGCCCGTCGTGCGGGAAGGGTTCTAAAGGGCAGCGTTTAAACGCTCTCGTCTGTTACAGGCCGGGATCCGCAAGGAAAGCAGGCCTCGGGATCACCTCGGCTATCTGGAGCAGCGCCCGTTCTATCTGTACGGGGCGGGGGGGGGGGGGCCCTGTTCCCTCGCCGCTCCGTTGACGCCGCTCGCCGCTCCGTGTCGGAGGCGTCGCTCCCGTTGTGCTCGTCGTGCCCGCGATGTTTGCGTTCGATTACCCGTGCCGGACAGATCGGAACCCCACCGTCGTGCCGTTCCCCCCTCTTTGGAGGCGGCGGAGGGGACTGTCCAAACGAAGGCGATAAGGACGCCGGCGTCTCGCCGCGTAGCTGTACGGCGTTAGAAACGGCCGGAGGACAAAGCAAACCGGGGTCTGGCATGTTCCAAACGCGTTCCGTCCTCCCTCGCGCCCCGAGCCCAGAAATGGTGATAAGGCGTCTCATGTTTGTGTACCTATCATCGTTATTCATGGCTTACAAAGATTTTTTTAATTTTATTTGAAAGCCGCTGTGTTTTCCCTCTCAACGTATTGCCGTCTATCTGCCCGGTGGAAATGTATCACCACGTCTTGAGCCAGTAATAAAACCATTGTTTATTCCATGGTCTTCCACCACTGAGTGGTTGAATCCAACTGTACCTAATGAATAAGTTTGCATCTGATTTTTTCTTTTTGGCGCGTTTCACTATACGATATTTCCTCTTTTTATATTTATGCGTTTAATTAACTATTGCTGGCCACAACCTCGGTAAACATTGTTCACAACACAGTTTTTTTATGTATTTTATTATGTTTTTTTTTACGGAGACAGCTGTGCTACAACCCTCCCAACTATACCCACGTGCCCATTGTTTGAGCACTAATGTGTGGACTGGGAACTCTTCCAAAGACTGAGGGCGGACCTGTGACGCTCCACCACCACCACCACCACCCTGGTTCCGGGTTCCGGACCCGACGGACCGGCACGCCATCCCTCCCCCTGACTGCGTCGCGGGGACAGCGAACCGAGTTTCAGAACGGAGCGTGTCTTAATGAGCTCCCCGAAGCGCGGGGCCCAGACCCGATTGAAACGCGGTGGCACTTCAGGTCGACCCTGGCCTAGATCGGCACCGACACTCCATGGGTTTGAAGTCTCTGTGAGTCCTGGAAGTTCGGTTTGATGTTCAGCTTATTAGTGCCTTTTTTAACTCCCACTGTGGAGAAGCGAAAAGAAAAAAAAAGGAAAAAAGCGGTCCATTTAGATCTCTGACTCACTGTAAGGAGACACTGAAGCATTTGGCACGCACCCTCCCTCTCTAAGACAGTCACTTTAAAAAGATCGGACTGGTTGTTTGGAGATAAAGATGCAGAAAGTGAAAATTTAAAAAGTTGTAATTTGAAACAGTGAAATCCCCCATCTAGTCCTTGAGTTTATAAACCCTGGCCTGACACTGGGTGTATGTGGTGTATCTACAGGACACTGGGTGTATGTGGTGCTGGAGAGGGAAGACGTATCTGATACTGGACAGTGACTGTATCTGGTACTGGACAGTGACTGTATCTGATACTGGACAGTGAGTGTATCTGATACTGGTCAATGAGTTTATCTGGTACTGGCCAGTGAGTTTATCTGATACTGGACAGTGACTGTATCTGATACTGGACTGTGACTGTATCTGGTACTGGTCAGTGACTGTATCTGGTACTGGTCAGTGAGTGTATTTGATACTGGTCAATGAGTTTATCTGATACTGGACAGTGACTGTATCTGGTACTGGTCAGTGAGTGTATCTGATTCTGCACAGTGACTGTATCTGGTACTCGTTAGTGACTGTATCTGGTACTGGTCAGTGAGTCTATCTGGTACTGGACAGTGAGTATATCTGGTACTGGTCAGTGAGTTTATCTGGTACTGGACAGTGAGTCTATCTGGTACTGGTCAGTGAGTGTATCTGATACTGGACAGTGACTGTATCTGATACTGGACAGTGACTGTATCTGATACTGGTCAGTGACTGTATCTGGTACTGGTCAGTGAGTTTATCTGGGACTGGACAGTGAGACTGTCTGGAGATGGAGGGTGGCAGTCCAGGCTGCCTCTTCTGTACATCAGCTCATTGCAGATCTGGGGGGCCGGGGTCAAAAGTGGGCCCAGCCTGGCACACTGAAACCACCACAACATGATGGGCCTTTTATTGCTTTTGAAAGGATTATAATTGTCTGCTAAGTGGTCAGTAGACTGACTCCCAGATGGAAGTTCAACCTCAATCTTTGTTTTGGAAATGGTCCCGCTGTATAGACTTGGAAAGGCTTCCATCCATATTTTCATGTGTTTCCACAGACTTCAAAAAAATTGGTTTGTTGTTGTTTTTTCTCTCTCTAAATGCCCCTGGGAGGGCAGTAAATGTCTTCTGACAGCTGGCTGGCCACGGATATTTCTACCACGCCATAACCCAGGATGTTTTAATGACACTGTCCAGGGCACATCAGCGAAACACTTTGGAAATGTCTTTCAGATGTGTGTGTGTGTGTTTTTTCTCCACGAAGATTGGCTGGGATGGGGATTCACTTGGCGCTAAGGCTTAGCAACTTTGACACGTAAAACATGTGAGAGGATGTGTGCCTCTTTGAGAAGTTACCCAGGCCAGCCTTTATTCCCAAAAACTGTGCCAAAGGCACACATATCCTCCCACTTTAGCTGGGTCTGTCAGAATTCCATCCATTAGAATAAGGAGTGGTAAACTCTTGCTAACAAAAAGCACATCATGGGTTATTCAATGTCTAATTGAAATACTAAAGGGAATAGATATTCATAAAAAATACCGACTCCACAAACCTTATTCCCGCTAAATGTCAAACTTAATTGGGCACCACCAAAAAAAAAACACTTGCCGGCTGATTTGATATAGTCTACTGTATGCAAGGGTGGATTCTCCAAATCCATTCATATTCATATCATATCGTTTCCAAGGTCCACTGAATTGATGCCAATCATACCACCAAGAGAAATTTCCACCGGTGAGAAAGAGATGGAAATCTTGTGTGGTCATGCTGTGCGATGACATTTAATATTGCATTATGGTTACGGTGTGGGGATCTTCCCTGGGTGCCTACCAGCCTACCCGACAGAGAACACATGTTTGGCAGCGGAAACGTCAATGCTTAGGAAAAATACCTTTCATTGGAGGCTGCTTAGGAACGAACCGTAGTTGATTGTACATTGCGGTAAAGTACATACGTAGGAAAAGTGGTTGATTAATCAAGACTTAACATTTCATTTGTCTAATGAATAATGCATAGAAGGTCATAAAAGTGCAGTTATCCGTTTTGCATGATTAAGAATCTACAATTACCCCCAATCAGCCACCATGAATAATTTGTAGAATTATTTATCTTATTATTTATCCACGGGAAGTTTAATATGTTGCCTGCATTTCCTTTCCTAACCTGTTATGAAAAGCTCACATCCTACAATGTTTATCAACCGCTTCTCCTTGACGATTTCATCAAATCGTTTTTAAAGAAAACCGAGGTTATAGAAATGACTTCAACAGACTCACAGAAAAACCCGATTAGAAGAGGAAGAAAAAAATAAAGCGAACCAAAAAAGAAAAGAAATGCAATCCACAAAAAGTCATTAAAGCTCAGTCAAATGAAATAGACAAAGTGACACAAATGAAAGGGCTGTCAGAGTCAGCTCCTTATCTGGGTAAGTGAAAGCAGCACAGAGACGTTCCCCTCCACTCCCCCAGCCGAGCACAGCCGCGCTCTCTCCTCGGCTGCCTCGTCGCCACGTCCCCGATAAAGGAGTGCCCCAGTCACTTCCTGTCTGCGCAGAGAGCACTGGGGGGCGACTAAGCTGTCCGTCGACCCCTGCTGACCCGTCGCTCGCAAACGAAGCAGGAAGCGAGGGTCTCGATTCCACAGTCTCATCCTGCCGACCGTCTCCCGTCTCCGGGCCGGCTCCCTCCCTCCTCCCCCCTGAGCTGAACGCGGCACGCAGACTGGCACATGGGGCGTGCCAGCACGGATTCCAGTGGGCGAGGAGTGGAGACAGACACAGCCGTGTTCGATGACAGATTCTCTACTGGGTCATTGTGTTCAGTGTGTTGTAGGCTCGCATAACTCGCCATTGTGCTGTGCGTAGAATGGCTTAGTGCCTTTGTGTGTTTAGGTGTTGGTGACAGCGAATGGGCTAAATGTCAGGAGAATGTAAAGTGCCTGTGGAAAGATCCCCATTACCGCCACTATAAATAGCCTATTGAACATGGTGCTGTGTGCTCTGCCAAGAGATTAGCATGTTAGTGTGTCGCTGTCATGCTACGCCCATCACTTCCTGTTCGTTAGCAAAACCCAGTTAAGCCTTTCAAGAAACTCGATCTATTCATTTATTTGCCTCCACCGGAATTGCATCTTTTTCCTCTCGTTGGAATTCAGCCAAAGATTTGGAGTCGAGATCTTCGGATGTGATATTGAACCTGAAACCAAATCAGTACCGAGGAGAATACAGATAGCAGGTTTACGGAATCCGTTCCAAGGGAATAAGGATAGCAGGTTTATGGAAGCGTTTTTTTCCCCCCTACACACGGAGATAAAGAGGGAGAGTCTTTAGAATACGAACGCGCCTTTGTCATCCCATTATATCTGTGTAAATAACTAAATTAGATTACAGGGAAACAGAAAATTTGGGGGAATTCATGGCTCTGTTTCTAATGGATTTAGCTGCCATTTGCAGGGAGTCTGTCTGGCTAATTGTTTTCTTTAATTTCGTTATCCATGGCGTCTGTGTCCCAACGCCACACGCTATGCAAAGTGTGGCTCATTTCAAATTGTTTGGTTTGGAAAATCCTCGTCTTGTGTGCGCAGACATTTCTTTTCATTTCAAGTAAGAAAGGCGCCTCACAATGTGGCACACTGTAGGGTTAAATCAGCCATAGTAAAACCCCCTGTGGGCCTTTAATCTGTCTCACTCAGTCGGAGGTCAATTTGGCCCCGGTGGATCCCTAAGTGATCATCTAGAGACAAAGTTGATTCCCTCTCCTCATGGTCTCTCTCCCACAGTCAACAGAGGCGCGGGGGTTGGAGGCGCCGCTGGGGGAATGAGTCATACACCTTGGGTTCGGCTTTTCCGGCATGGCTTTTGGATTCATCCAGTGCCGGCACAGGTCCCATGTTCTCCCGGTGCACCTCGTCGCAAGGTCGACCCCTTGACATGTCCAGCCGGAGCGAACCCCGTCGAACTGGAGGAACAGCCCCGCCTGTGGTTCCCCCACACCGTCTGGAGCCTCTCGATGAACCCCTCCGTCTCTCCCACCACCGGCCTAGCAAAGCGGCCTGTCAGCGCTCTGTCAAAGCCTGCGGAAAAGAAGGGGGAAAAAAGGCAGTTGCTAAGATCATTACCTCTGCCTGGGGGGAAATGTCTTTTGTATCAGATGACTCCATTTATAAGAAGAATGGTAGTCTTTTATGTAAAATACCCGTAGGGCGGTGGCGAGCGGTTCGTTCATTTCCTTAAGTCATTATGGCGACACAAGCTCACGCTGTTGTTGCTGATGAAGTTGAGGCGGGCGGAATGTGAACCTCATCCATCCAGCTGAACCGCGTGGCATTTCCAGAGCAGCACACGTCTCTGGAGTCTGGGTCCATGGGCTGCCGAGTGTCTCACTGTACAGGCTCAGCCTGCTCAGCCTGAGCGACAGGGCCGGTGTGGTCCGCTCGGAAGGATCCGCGATCGCGCAGCGCCTGGCGTGCCCCCCATGGAGACGGCGGAGTTGCTGGCGTCACCGTCGGGCCCTGTTTTGGGACAGGCCCGATCCCGACCCGATGCCGCTTGGATACACGGGACCCGCGACGGAGCCAGGACTTCCCTTCCGGAGAGGTCCTGCTCTCGACCGGCCGCCCTGGAAACATTTGGTAAAGTGCTGAGTGAGTGGAGGACCACTGGAGTCGGAGAAAAGGGACGGGGGCGTGGGATGTGAGTTCCCCGGGCGCTGCAGGTAGAGGGGGGACACGGCGTGGCGAGCGGTGATGAATGCGCTTCTTTTAATACAATAGCTTTGTAGGTCACTCAGCGGAGGGGAGAGGTGCACTCCGCTCAGCCGGCCGCTCCCGTGGAGCCCCGGCCGGTCCGCGGAGAAAGCAGCCGGCAACCTTTAAAGAGGCTTTTGAAAAGGTCAAGGCGCAGGCATGCAGAATGTTAATAAAGGCACACACCTCCGCAGGTCACGGGGTCAACGCGGGCTTTATTTACTTGCGTTTGTCTGGTATCATCCTCAACCTTGGTACAGAAGTGCTCTCTGGTGCTGCTTAAAATATCAACATTTAGTCTTGGTGGTTGTTGTTTATTACCGACGCGTAAAAAGGATTTGCCCTTGGAACTGTCTTCTCCGTGGTTTCCAAGGCGCACGTGTGTTTTTGCTGGGCTCTGCCTCCGGCTTCATTAACCGTGAATCCTCTGCTCTTCCCTTGTTTCCTCGTCCGCTCTCCGTTGGCTGGGATGACCCACTTTGGAGTGGAAAGGGAATGAGGGTGTCCACCTGGACCTGGTTAAAGGTGCCGTGAAGGCAGACAGGACAGGCACGTCTGGCGGGCTGGCTGGCTGGGGGCTGGATTTCAGCTCAGCCACATCTTCATCCCCCCCCGCACACACACACACACACTCACACGAGCATGCTCACACACACACTCTTACTCACAGACAGACAGACACACACACACGCATGTTCACACAGATAGATAGAAAGACAGACGCACACACACACACTCACACAGGCATGCTTACACACACACTTGTACTCATAGACAGACAGACACACACAGGAATGTTCACACAGATAGAAAGAAAGACACACACACACACACACACAAACACACACATCACCCTTTTGTTGCTTTCCAGTCTATCCCCGCCTCCCCACCCCTCTGAGCACAGATGCTGTTTAAAGTGGCTACTTGCCAGGTAAAGATAAATTACATTTGGTTATTTGGCCACTGACGTATCAACAGGGGTTTTTACTTTGGGATCTCGGGGTATTAAGTTAGCCTTCGCTTAGCTCTCAGCGGAGTAGTGTGGATTTCCATGAGCCCTAGAAGGCAGGGACCTGCTACATGATGGAGTGTGTGTGTGTGTGTGTATGTGTGTGTGTGCTTGTTAGTGTGTGTGTGTGTGTGTGTGTGTGTGTGTGTGTGTGTGTGTGTGTGTGTGTGTGTGTCTTCGTGTCTTCGTGCAGGGCGCTGCCACATGAGCGAGCGAGCGAGTGAGTGAGTGAGTGAGTGAGTGAGTGAGTGAGAGTGCGTGCGTGCGTGCTTGCGCGCACCCGTGGGGGGGTGGTGTCTGAGTACAGGGCTCTTCCACATGAGGGAGTGAGTGGGTGTGTGGTGTCTTCGTGCAGGGCCCTGCCACGTGACCTTGTGTTTGTGTGAGTTTGTGTGTGTCTTAGGGCCCCGCCACATGACGGAGTGTGTGTCGGTGCGGCTTCACTCCTACCCCCCCCCCTGCCGTGTCACGGCGAGCTCCCAGCGACTCCTCCTCCACTCGTCTAATTAGTCCCCCGACATGCCTTTAATGGCGTGTATTTATCAACAACATTAATTAGTACCCAGACGACATACATTGCTTTGAATCCAGTCAATGTCCTTGTTTGTGACCGTTTTTCTTTTCTTTTCTTTTTTTTTGTAGTTTTCACTGCATAGCAAGAAAAAAAAACACCACCCGCTCTCACCCCCCTTCACTCCCGATCGTTCATCATGGCCTTTCTGCTGGGGTTTTATTGAATTTATTTCAGACTGCTCCTTCTCCATGTTTGTTTGTTTTTTTGACTAAATGCCGTTATGAATGGATGTTTTATTAGAACTATTAATTACGCGCCGGCGTCTCGTCCTCCGCGGGGCTGCTCTGGTGTCACCCTGCCCCCCCTTAGGCGGGTCTCTGGGGACGGGCTTAGGAGATAACCAGCCCCCTCCGTGTGGAGCTGAGGAGCTCGGCGACACGCCGTTACCTGCCGAGCTTGGAAAATAGCTTTGGAAACGTAAAGGGAGGGGGAGGAGGAGGAGGGGGTTGGACGGCGGTGTCATTGATTTCTTTTTTTTTTTTTTTATGTAAGCGAGTCCTGGCCTGAGACAGATTCTCTATTGATCATTAGGGGAGTACCTGGGAGGGAGAGAGAGAGAGAGAGAGAGAGAGGGAGAGAGAGAGAGAGAGGGAGAGGGAGGGAGGGAGGGAGGGAGGGAGGGAGGGAGGGAGGGAGGGAGAGAGAGAGAGAGGGCTGGGAATCACCGGGGCTGGCTGTGGTTCCAGACTCCTACGGCGGTCCATCACGGCCAGCGCTACCTCAGCACCTTGGACTAATGTGCTGCTGCCGCTGCTGCTGCTGCTGCTGCTGCTGCTGCTGCTGCTGCTTCATCTGCACACACTCTCCCTGTGCTGGAGCTGAGGCACTCTGTTTGCTGACGCGACGCGATGAGGGTTTCAGAAGGCTCTGTACCGGATGACTTCAGGCTTCCAAAAAGGGGACATAAAAAAAAAAATAATAATAATAAAAATAAATGTATCCAAACTCGCTGAGCTCAAGTTCTAAGATATAATAGAAGACCCAATTTTCCATCTTTGCGGATATCTTACCGGGGGCAACAGTTTATCTCTCTCTTTCTCTCTCTCTCTCTCTCTTTCGGGAGTCAACAAGTCGTTCTGGCACCGAGTCTCGGAAATAAACATCCCTCTGCTTTTATATGATCCGTCAACAAGTGGAATGGTTAGATTTGCGTGTCTGGGATGAGCGCAGCCCACTGTTCCACTAATTGGACCCACTTTAGCCATTTACTGTTGCTCCAGGAAGTCTTTTGAATGCACTGGGTTTGGTATTGATCTTCGAAAAGCAGCGAGCCGCCTACTTTGGAAATGCCCCTCCCTCGTGTCCCTCTCTCCCCTCTTACGAGGGCTCTGATCAGTCAGGCTGAATTGCGTCTCCATCGTGAATGGCCTAAGAGGCTCTTGAAGGGATTGCGCTGTGTTTTTAAGTGGCCTGAGCTTTGTGCTGTGGCGAGGCAGCATGTGTCTCTGCCCTGGGGGCTTAGCACAGCAAAACACACATCTGAAGACACTGACACTAATATAGATGTATTACAGTGGCTGCAGAGAGGGGAGCATGTAGAACAGGGAGGGACTTTACCACCCGACACACACACACACACACCACACGTACTGCACGCACAAGCAACCCAGGCACACCCACACCACCCACCCACACAAACACCACACACAGGTACCGCACACACAAGAAACCTATTCACACCCACACCGCACACACACACACATCACACACACGTACTGCACACAGAAGCAACCTATACACACCTTACACACACCATGCACACACACACACACACACCACGCAAACATAACCCCACGCAAACAAACCCTACACACCCACACCCAACACACACAAACACACACACACACACGCACACACACACCACACACACACACACACACACAAACACCCACGCTGCAGATACGGCTGTGCCGCAGCATCCACTCGCTTGTCCTGTCCGAGTCGGACCTCGGGATATAAATCAGCTTGACACGTTTCAAGGAAAAGGCCCGATCGGATCTCCATTCCGGCGAGTAAGTTACGTCGAAAAGGCAGCCCTTGTTTTAAAGGCCCGCTCCCTCTTTTTGATGTCGGGCCCCCTCAGCCATATGGAACGACGCTTTGGGTCGGCTCTCCCCGTCTTTATTTCCCGCCGTAACGGCCGGCCTCCGGTCTGCCCGGCAGTACGTAAATCTCTCCTGACCTCCCGGCGCCCATCCCGTCCTTTTCATGGAGAGGAGGAAGATCATTCGCTGTATATCGTTCCTTTGACGGATACCGTTTTCCATTGGGTAATCCCCGAGCACTTTTTTTCCTCTTTCTCTCTGCTCTTTCGTTCCCCTTGAGGCACCTAATTGTTCTCGTGAAAAGTCTGCTGACCTTTGGAGCGCCGGCGTAAATCCATCAGCCAGTATTTAGTGTCAGGAGGTGAGCCGGCCGACATTCCTGAGAGGCTGGAAGAGTGTTTTCTGATTGAGAGGGAGGACGGGAGAGTGGGTGTGTGAGCGCGGCGTGGGGGGGTGGGGTAGTCTTCTGTGGGTGTCTTCTGTGGGTGTCTTCTGTGGGTGTCAGGGAGGGACCGAGCGGGGGGGAGAGCATCGCCCCTCCCCGAGCCGGGGAGAGAGACGCCAGAGCCTGATTCAGAGCGCGTACCGTCAGAGCGTGGGGGAAATAGACGATGGGCTCTGCACGCACGAACGTCTTGGCTTCCCGCTCGTGTCGAAATATCGGAGGGGGGTAATGGATTAGAAGGACGTGCACAGGATGTGTGTGTGTGTGTGCGTATGCATGTGTGTGTGCGCGCATGTGTGTGCGCATGTGTGTGTGTGCGTGCGCATGTGTGTGTGTGTGCGTGTGCGTGCGTGTTAGAGAGTCCTTTTTAATGAGGGCTGCCTCGGCCCCTGTTGTGGAATGAGAGTCTGGCCCAGAAACGGTCAGTGTGGGCAAAATGTCCGAGTGATTTGCATTTCGCTGAGGGCCACACACGCTCTCTCAACGCTCACCTCCATTATCACCTTCCAGCATCCTGTGTGTGTGCAAGCGTGCCAGGATGGCTCCCTCAGCCAGGCAGGGCCTGACTCACTTTGTCCCCCCCTCCTCCTGGCTGGGAGGGGAGGGGGTGGGTCCCACCTTCAAGGGCAGCCTCCCAGGCTGCTGCCCAGGCTTTGTGACCGCGTGGAGCCAGCTTTGTCTGGGCTCTCTGTTCTCTGGCTTGCCGGGGGAGCTGGACCTCGACAGCCGGCAGCCAGGGTGCGTCCAAGATCTGACAGGAAACACATACACGCACACACGCACTCACACACACACTCATACAGCGCGCTCGCAATTCACACCCGCACAAACACATACCACACAGACACGCACGCTCACGCAGCACACACACAAACACAGCACACATACAAATACAGCACACACATACAGCGCTCACACAGCCCACACACACAGCACAGAGCACACACACACACACACACGCACGCACGCAGCGCATATACAAACACACACACACAAGCATACAGACCAAAGGGGGCTGGTCCAGCAGGCCCACTGACCACTGCATGGTTCACACTCTGCCAGGAAACAGCATGAAAGATTCATTTGAAATTGATTAAAAAAAAGGAGAAACTCTTTTATATGGTACACACAGAGCTCTTTGGTCTTTAGACATGCCCTTTCAACAGTTTCTCAAGTTGGGCCCGGAAGGGCCCGGCGGTGTTCTGCTGTGTTGTTTTGGAATCCTCTCCCTAGCTTAGAGGAAAAGCACCGTGTAAAGACTCTCTCCTAAAGAGGCTCCCCTGCCCATTCTGCAGGGGAAGGTATCTGCACCTGAAACACACTCTGCCTGGCTGCCCACACTAACCCGGCCCCTCCTCCACGGACGACTAAACTGTCTCCTCTCTGCCCCGTATCAGACTCACGGCGGAGGTATCGAGCAGGTCCATTGACCTACGGTGTGGGAGGCGGACGAAAACAAATGAGTCTGTCCATGACCACTCCGGAGAGCGGCCATCGACACTGAGACCCGGAGCAGAATCCGGTACCAACGACTGGCAGGGAATACCGGTCCGATGGTGGTCAATGGAGAGGGAGAGGGGTGGGGGGGAGCTCATCAGTCAGAGTCTCTATCACTCTGTCTCTCCCTCGCTCTCTCTACTAATCTCTCTCTCTCTATTTCTCTGTATCTTTCTCTCTCTCTGTCTCTTTACTTATGTCTCTTTTTTCTCTCTCTACTTCTCTCTCCCTCCCTCCATCCCCCCCTCCCTCGCTCCCTCTCCATCCCCTTATCCCTCTCTCGCTCTCCTTCGCCCTCACTCCTTCCCCCTATCCCTCCCTCCCTCCTTCCCTCCCTCTCTCCAGACGTCCTCCTCCTCCATTAGCCCCCAGGGCCCTGTGAGGGCAGGTGGCTCCCGCAGGAATCCCCCCCCCCCCCATTACCCACGCGGCCATAGATCACGAGAAGCCCCGCCGCACACCGAGGCAGTCGGGCTCCTTCACCTCCGACCCCGGCCAGCGGCGTGGCTCCCCGTCCCCCCGCCTCCTGCAGTGCCCCACGGGCGGCCACCAAGGAGTCCTCCATCGCCGTTTAATTACCCCGCCAACGATATCCATTGACACATTCGTCACCGGGGTTTTATTGCACCGTTTGTCACGGCGCGCTGCCGTCGTGCGTGTGCTCCTGATTCCCTGGTCGCTTGGCATCGGTTCTGCTGTTCAAGAACCCCCCCCCCATATATATTACCCCCATCTGTATTATCAGGTGCTGGGGGTGGAGGGGGGTGTGATATTTTCACTACTCTCAGTGAGTGCCCTTCGACTTGTCGTCGCTCCTAGAAGAGGTTATTGACATTTCTCCCCCTCCTCTCTGTGCTGCGGCATGGAGCTGTCGTTTGCCCCCATGAAAACAACTGCTAAGGAATATCTGCAGTCCCCATCCACCGAGGGCCTTGTGCATGATTTTGGCTGATTTTCATGTTAGTTTTGTTTACTCGGGGCGGGGGGGGGGGGGGGGGGGGGGGGGGGGGGGGAGAAAAGAAAGTGGTTTTTTTTTTTTTGAGGGTTAAAATATAAACAAAAACAAACAAATAGCCGGCAGGGTGGGGGGG
>JAVQJS010160258.1:0-12418 GCA_036024795.1 Galaxias rostratus
TGTGTGTGTGTGTGTGTGTGTGTGTGTGTGTGTGTGTGTGTGTGTGTGTGTGTGTGTGAGTCAAGGCACGGTGTCTCTTCTGACCCTATGCTGTCATTCTTTCACACAGTTGCAACCTCTGACACAATGGTTGGCTCAAACACACACACACACACACACACTCAGGCACAGGTCGTGTCTTCTGTGACGTGTGTCGCCCTGTGTCAAGACACTGTCATTCCCTGGCAGCTAGGAGGGTTGCTAAGCAGCGCTGCATTCTCTCAGCATCAGGACCACTCTCCGGACTTCCTGGTTGGCTTCCTGTTAGTCTGCTGGAGTCGCTGTTTCTGATAGAATGTTCTATTTGTTTGTCTCCACGCTCAGGGTGTTCCATTTGAGTTGCGGTCCCTTCATCTGACACTTCACACAATATCTAGTGGGACCAATTGGATTTCCGTGCAATCAAAAGTATGTCTGTGTGTGTGTGTGTGTGTGTGTGTATGTATGTGTGTTACGTAAAAGGCCTGCCAAAGCAGCTGAGTTCTTGGCATGTCCAGCCTTTCCCCTCCCAAAGATCCTGTTTGGAGGTTGTCTTTTAGGGCTTTCAGCTCAGCGTCTACTATTTCTATTGTAGGTTGCTGTTTTAGAATATGTGTGACTGTTCTTGCGTTTTGTTTGCCCCTATACCTCCATGTATGTCTGTGTGTGTGTGTGTGACTGCTCAACTAGATTTCTGCCTCGACTCCCCGTCCCCTCCACCAGCCATCACTGCCCTTTCAGCTCCTTCACCAGGACACTGCCCCGCTCCAATGACCGGGTGCTGTGTGTGTGGGGGTGGGAGCACTGCTCGCTAGAGGTTACTGGTACATTCTCACGTCTCTGGGGATCTGGAGATAGGAGTTGAAATAGGGTTTTCTGTCGGTCTACTCAAATTACCACTCATCTTTCCATGTAAGTGTTTGTGTGTTGGTGTGTGTGTGTGTGTGTGTGTGTGTGTGTGTGTGTTCAAATGGTGCTATTCTCCTGCATACATGTGCCTTTTTGTTTGCGTCATAGCTTAGAGGATGCACACAAAATCAAATGAGCTCTGACTCAACGTGCAGCTTGCCGCCATCCCCCTCTCTCTCTTTGCTCCCTAGGTCTCTGTCTCCCCCATTACCCCTGATTTGGTGTGTGTCATGAATACTCATCGTACAAAATAGGTGGCAGAAAATTGAGCTCCCAATGACTGCTGTAAGGTTAGATCAAAAGATAAAGGCAAAGAAAGAAATGACTAACGATGCTATGATTGCCAAGTAGTTAAGTTGAAGTTCTCCTGCTGCAAGTTTAATTGATTGCATTTGGAAAGGAAGCCTCTGGTGTACTTTGCTTAAATGCACACTATGGAAGAAGGTTGGAGTCTCCAAAAGTCTTCATAGAGCTGGCTGTCCAGACATACGAATTGAACAAGCAAAAAATAGCCCAGGTCAGCAAGGTAACCAAGAACCCAATGGACACTAACAAAGCCTCAGATGTCCTTGGCAAAGATTGGGCACGCAAACCTGGGTGAAGGTTTACCTTTAGTACCACATTGATCTGAAGCTTATAGCCAAGACAACACAGGTTTTTCCTCTTCTATAAAGATAATGTACAAGGGGTTCCACTGGACTTGGATTTGGTCTAAAGGCCTTGGTTGGGGGTCCACATCTGTACTATGAAAGGATATACTTAAGAACTCACTTAGTTGCTATGCTACAAGTGACCATAGCAACCGAACACCGTCATCACTATGAGAGTGGGAGCGTTTTTTCCCTGTTCTGTGAAAAACATCCTTAGAATTTTAAGCATGGTCATCCAGGGGATGCGCATGTTTTTAGTGTATGTCTGTATGCTCATCTGTTTCAATGCTGGCATACGCCTTGTGTAAAATGAAAGAACAATGAAGAAAGAAAAATGTAATATGCACATAAAGCCATTTGTCTATCTCGGGCCTAAATACAATTGAATCCGAAATAACATTACTTAATATAAGCATTACACACTTCAATGAAAGGTACATAATTGAACTGCCTGACGTGTCTTTGTTATAGGTGATGTGCAAAAATAAATGTGGAATTTTGTCTTTTTTTCCCTCTCAGCACCCACACTGGTTGAGTTCTTACATTAGAAAATGCATCGTTGTACAGGGCCTCTCTATCTTGATTTATATTATATTGGGGAATGTAACGTCTAACGTAGCAAACTAGGCTGCAGTTGCCTGTAAGGTCTGTACTGTGGTTTCTGTGCACGGCTCATTGGACTAATTGGCAAATGGTTAATCCCTCAGTGCTGACACGGCATGTGTGTCCCTAACTCAGCCGTTACTGCACGGGCTGCTGCTGTTTACTTGAAGTAACGACATTCCAGATTGGTGGTGTGGTTCTGTTGTGGGATAGCCCATGTAAGGTCCTTGTAGATACTTTTGGGTCAACCTAAACCCAAACTGCCCACATTGAGTTGAGAGTTGGCCAATCAGTGATAGTTTGTTGTTAAAAGAAGTATACTCCAACTAACAATTGTAAGGGAAATTTTGGCATCCTCTTGGATGTTCAAGCCTGAACTGTTCCAATTTGGGGGAAGGGTCAGAGTGAAGAGCCTTTTGGAGACTTCGAAGGCAAAAAGTGTCTTAAACATAACATAAAACAATGTCTGTGTGTCCTTGTTAATGCTGATTATGTCCACTCCCCTCCACCTTGACCAAGGTGTAATAATTTCTGTGGACAGACTCTGACTCTTGACTCTGACTCAGACTCTAGTCATCATTGCATTGATCTTATCATGGTTTCTCCTTCTCATAAAAAAAAAAATTCTGACATAGATTGACCTTATCCATTACACAACCAATATAATACTATAAAATAAGTTGTAAATGCCTATATGGAGGTGACTGTTGACTACGGTAAGCTTCACAAATGTACCCCATTTGAAAAGACTGGTATTTTTCAGAGGAAAACAAAATAAAGTGCCCACATACCGCATCAAACTGCACACTCCAAAGTGTAAAAGCGAGCGTGGTCATAGGCAACCTGCTCTTAGAAAACACTTTGAGTGACAAGTTAGAAATGTAACAACAGTTTGTGTAGAAACTGATAGCTCTGAATAAAGGTGTTTGAGAAAATACATTTTTGGCACTTTGAAATACAATGAAATAAAGTCCATGCTTGTCGAAATTCCTGCATTATCTTGACAGTTTGTTCTTTGTTTGGGTGTCGGGAAATTGAAGGAAAAAAAAAACGTGAATCAAAAGGCATCTGAAAGGGGATTGGCCTTATTCTGATATTAAACTATGTCTGGGGATTCTCAACATGGCCAGTACTTTTTCTTTTCTGATATTTTGATTCAAATAATAATGACTTTGTGAGTGGGGAGAAGCCCACCACGTAAAACATGGCGACGGATTGAAAGGTTGTCTTTTAGGAGAACCAAGCCTAATTGATTGCCAGGGCTGTGGAATATGGAAAGACTGATGTTGGCGACAGATGCACAACCAGAACAAGAATGGGAACTATACTTGTTTTCAAAAGTTTGTTCCTCCCCTTTGCTGGCAAATTATCGTCTCAAACATGAACGGCATCAGAGGTGGGTTTTCCTTTGCCCCCGAATACCAACCGTAAAATAAGTGAGGATGAGCTATCCCGATTATGAGTAATTAATAAGGGTTTCTATTTTTCAAATATAACTTGTTTCTAATAGTATACATCTGTGTTCCTGTTCTGTTAACCTTGAAGGGTTTGTATATCTTGTACAAGTTACATAGTAGATGTGTTCAAGTTGTAGTTGTGGGCGTGATTTCGTTTTCTACTCTTTTTGTGTACTTTGTTACGCACTGCCTTGATGATTTCCCTTCATTTCAATCTTTTTTTCTCCTGAGGTTTAAGTGACACTTCAATCCTTTTGAGTGTCTGGCAATGTATCTTTTTTTTCTACTCTACTCCTCATCTCAAGCTTCAAAACAGATTGAGTTGCCTCTCTTTTTCCTTTGCACATTCTGCACTTTTTGGTTATTTACTTGTTATGAGAGAAGGGTAGGCATTGTAAGGCCTGGTGGGTTGGGCCCCCGAATTCGCAGACTCCTGTGGTTGACAACGTTGTTGCCTGTAGTTTTTAGTGACACTACGCATTGTAGTGCTTGCTAATGTGTACGCTAGGTGAAGGGTGTAGTTGAGTGTTTATTTATTTGAGTGTCCCTTGAAAAGACAGTGCTGCTGGAGTGGTGTGTAAGTACCTCCATACCTCAAGCAAATTAACATTCTAATAGATGTTTTTTAATCTCTCCGTAGCTACCCCTCTCTTTCTATGACACACTCACACAGACACTCTGGTTTTGGAACTGCTTCCATCTCGCCCCAATCACAATATACATCCCTGGGGAGTTGGAGCGCGTTTAGTAGGATGTTTCCTCATATCATCTCCAAATTGTTTAGCTCAAACAAAGAGTGGAGGATTGTTTATTTGAATAGTTCATTTATCAAATTCAGTGTTTAGGGAAATAGGCACGTCATTATTTCCTTGTAATTAAAAAAAATCTCTTGGGTTTCTCTTTCATTTATAAAGTGTTTCCCAAACCCCTTTCAGCATTAACATAAGTCGTCCTTTTATGGTAATTGAGTAAAGGAAGGTTTAATTTATTCACTTCTCTCTCGTCTTCTTCTGTCCTAATTCTTTACTTTGTGAAGGAAATTCATTTTTTCCATTCTTTTTTGTCTTGTCATGGTCCAGTGTCTCAATTATTTTATGCAAATGGAGGCTTGAATCGCGGTCCAGCTTAAAGGGCCATACCAGCATGTATGGATTATTTATCATTCCTACCTCACACAAGTTTGCTACCTCAACCTTTTACTTTTCAAGGAATCGATTTTTTTTCCATCATTTAATCTATTATTAAGTCTAAAGTCTATTGTTATTACTACTTCACTTTATGTGAGTATGGTCACTTTTTGTGAGGGAGGGTTGGGGGATTGAAAATAAATTGTTAAAATCCTTTATTTTTTTTCCATATACACTCCCTTTGTGTTCAAATAAATTCTCACTATCCTGTACAATCTGGTGTAGATATACACACTTATACACTACCGTTCAAATTTGGGGTCACCCAGAAATGTTTGTGGTTTCCCTCAAGACAATTTCTTTCACAATTTCTTTCATCTTTTGAGTTCCCTAAATAGTTATTGCGTAGTTTGGAGCTGTGCTTTGGGTCGTTATCCTGTTGTGGAAGGAAATGGGTTCCAATTAAGCACCATCCACACGGTATGGCGTGGGGTTGCAAAATTGACAGATAGCCTTCCTTATTCAAGACCCCTTTTACCCTGTACTATTCTCACACTTTACCAGCACCAAAGCACCACTAGATCATCACATTTCCTCTGGCATTCTTGACTGAAGGCCTCGAGCTCCCCGCATTTTCTCTGCGTTTCACAGGTTCTATTGTGACACCCCAAAACCTCAAACTTAGAAGTGTCTGTAAATAATCCTTTTTTGCAATCCTCCCCTTTCCATTGTCGGTTTTCTTTGGCCCATCTTGATATTTTCCTTTTCCTTTCCTTTTCCTTTTCCTTTCCTTTCATAGCTTTTTCTTTGCATCTCTGTATCGTAGGGCCACATCCAGGAGTCGCCTCTTCACTGTTCACAATGAGACTGGATAAATAAAACTTGTCAACGAGAGGGAAATAAGGCTAAAGTAGGGAATTGTGAACTCGACATAGCAGTCTGAAGTATAATAAAGTATTTTTATAAGGATCCTTGTCGAATTTTTTGGGTGAATCTTACCATAAAAAACAAGCAATGTACATGGCAAAAAGGATTGTTGCAGTTTTTTAAAAAATAACCCCAACATGATTAAGTACAGCTGTAATTTAAATGAGAACACTTAACAGTTTATAGATAAATTATAGCTCTGGCTTTTATGTTTTTGTCACACTTCCACTTGTGTCTGAGTTTGACAGTAAACCAAGTGCTTTGCGAATGGCCTGTGTTGAGTGTCATGTTCGGGTCTGAATATAACATAAATGTTTTAGCCTAGTTTTCTTCTAGTTTTTATATACTCCCAACGTCAAGAAATATATAATCCTGAAGCATTAAAATCATATGCAGGCATATGCTGTCTAACAACTAATATACCTTACGGCTTTATAGTAACAGTTTTAATTTATAATTGTTAGGCGCAAGAACTCTTGACATGAAAGCACAGGCTTTTAAAGGCATTACAGGCATTTATTTTATTGTTAGTTTCAGGGGTGGTTTATGGATTTTCAGCTGGCCTCAGTTCATCTCAGTCCCATTGTCACTGCTATTGCAAATGCATGCAGAGTAAACACACCCACACATATACACACACAGTAAACATAAGGGTGTGTGCCTTGATCAGCCTCACTGATCGTGATCGTAGGAGAAGTAATAATTTCCTTCATCATCACTATCATCAATATAACCTGGAGCTTTTATAAGTATTCTCTTTTTGAACTATTCAAATATTCTAGAAGGTGTACGTACCCTTATTCAAAAATGAATGGATGACATGGCTTTGAGCCAAACTAAATAAAATGCTTGTTGACTAAGAGTAGAAACCAGAGGTGGATGGATGCAATGGAACCCTGTTAGATGAGGCTGGCTGCGGATTGCTGTTTCAGAACAGTGTATCTACAACTCACCATTGAACTGCTATAATTAATCACTGCCATCCGTTACTTTCTCCCTCCCTGCCATCAATTTATATTGCCCCTCTCTCTTTGTGTCCTCTCTCCTTCAGTGTAGATGTATATGCACCAACCTTCATTACTTTTAATTTGGTTTATCAGTCAACAACAGTGTACATATTTCAAAAGTCTACATTTCACAGTTCTAACCAAGGATATAAATAACATTACTTCTGAAAGGCTTGATTGGAATCAGAATATGATTATTTCCCTTTTTTTCTTAATGTGTTTTTCTTTACTATTGTTCTCTCACCTTCCATGAGCAAATATTTTTCAATAATGCAATATTCAACGTTTGGTGGATTTGTTGTGTCAAGATGGAGGCTACAGAGTCTACTTTTTCTTGAATAGGAAAAAAGAGTTGATGTACATTTGAGGGAGAAAAGCACTGCAGAGTCTTTGCGACATGAGACTTTTTAATCAGTTGGTTAAAGAAACACTAAAAGCAGATAAATGTATACACATGTTCTTTGTATTACACACATAATACCTTTAAATGGTTGTCCAATGTCATTCACACATCTATAAATAGTTATAGTTCAATCAGTTGCTTAAACTTTGCTTTTGAATGTTAGTGTCTTACAAATTAAAGTTTACAAATCAATATCCACAGACTGGGTTATTATTTCCACATTATGTAATGTTATTAGCAGTATTAAGCCCATGGCACTCCATCCAACCTCTGTGGACTAGGCTGGAAGAGAGAACTTGATTAAACAATTCAGAGATGCAGTTATGATTTGCTTGTTTCTTTAGTGTAAAATTCTGCTTTTTAATGTTCATCTGTTGTCCACGTAAAGCTATCATTTTTTTTAATAATATCGCCTTGTGTTACTGTGCTACACCGCAGGCTTGGTTTTATCGAATTCCATGTAGAAGCAAATGTTTAACATTCTGTTCTGGGCCTCTTGTCTAAACTATAACAGAATATTGCTCATTATACAGATTATGCACAGGATATCTTCAAAATGACATTCTCTTTGAGTCTCATTGTTTAATTAGTGTTCATATTAGACTTAGGGCTTCATGGTTTGGAAATATTCTAAAGTAATTTACATGATGTTGGGGTTGATATTAGGTTAATGCAATTGTGAAATACTAATAATATGCCTGCTGCTCACTCTTTGAGGAGAAACAGAAAAACTGAAGGACGAAGTGGATGAGAAGGGGGAAGGGTGCAGGCAGCATTGAAACTGAAGCATTTCCCAGATTGAACAGCAGGCTGAAAAAGAAGTGCGTAGAGAGGAGAGAAGCTGACACAGCACAGATTTAGTGAAGAGAGAGAAAGCAATTGAAAGAGAATAAGCTGGGACTGGCAGTGAAAGAGGGAGTAAATCAGTAAGGAAGAGGGCAGTCGAAGTGTAAGGCCAAAAGAGAGATTGAGGGAGGGATAGCTGTAGCTGATGGATTGGGCAGTGGTTAGTTGCTTGTTTATCACCTCAGTGGAGATGTTTAAGTATCCTTATACTATTGCAATTGGTGGAAAGGATAAATTTGAAGTTTGTTGGTATTGAAATGGATTAGTTGAAATGATGGAATCTTGAACACAGTTGGGGTTGGGTAAAATGCAATGGTCATTAACACAGGTTAAAGTTAATTTCAATGTGTGGTTGTTCAGTTGCATGCGTAAAAAACATTTGGTTATCTAAAACGATGGGGAGTTGTTTAAAATAGATCAGTGTCACTGGAGCTTTCTGACCTATCTTGAGTTTGTTCTCGTTTACATATTTAGGTCTGTACAGTAAACACCCCCAATTTTTTTTTGTATCTCTTCAAAAGTTTATCATAAGATGCACATCATCTGCTTGCTAATATTACATTCATGTCTACGTGTAACTAACGTTAGCTTGTGCAATTTTTTTTATATAATGGTTACATAATCTAAAACGACCTGTTTGTCTTATTTAGTTACGATAAGATAGCTTACAGTGATGTGTTCACCCTTCTTCAATATTTTGATATGTTTTTTGTTTTTCATCCGATACCAGTGTTGTATTCAAAACATTGAATGGTCATTTAGCATATAGCAATCAAACAGCAGAATGTCAAATGAGTTGAGAAAATTACTCTTGATTGCGTCTTCAGTCGTCCTTCTGAATTTTTTAAAAACTATCCCTGAGACGATATTGTTGAGAGTTTTCAGCTGAGTTGGAGAAACATTGCTGGTTCTGTGTTTGATTTGCGCAATGATCTATGGGCATTGTGGAATACAAGAAAAATTAATTGAAACACCTTTCACTCATATCGATCCTGTATCCAGAACTTGTTCAATATACTTTATTTAGGGGGCTTTCACACTAGTGAGTGGCGCAGATCCGAGTACACTTGACCCCAAAGTCCAGTTCTTTTGAATAGTCTGAACATTATGTACTGTGCCTGGGTACAGGTTAACGCACCATGCCACCAGTCCACTTGAAAAGGTGGTCTCCAGTACGGTCAAGTGTACTCGAGTACGGCGTGCATCAAGTGGAAATGCTAACCATTCCAAAACTATACTATAGTTTGATCACGTTTAAATCTGGCCGCAAAACAATCCACGGTCAACTACAGAACTTAAATTCCTACTTGAAATTTCTCAGACAAAGATATCCATACTTTGCCTATCTCCTCCTATGTCTTAGGATGCGTGCAGGGCACACCGATCCCATGCTCTGAACTTACCCACAATAGGAATGCAAGCGAGGCGATTGTTCATTACACCTCGATGTAAACCAACATATTAACAATAGTTACAGTGAAAAAGCAGACTCCACTGTATGAGCTTGGGATCGCTTCACTTTTGTTTGCGAGCAACAGTACATCTGTTTTGGTGGCAGATTTAGTTTCAGATTTAATTATTCGACTGCACACTTTTATATACGAGCAACAACATAAACAATTGTTGGGTAGTTGATGATGCAAGTGTACTCTGGAAAGGCACAACATATCTAATATGAACTCTGACCGGCGGGAGAGTGGACAGGAGGGCCAGTTGTACTGCAATATACATACTTTATATTGTTTTAGAAAATTGGTGAAGTGTCCCTTTAAGGACATCAGGTTACTTAGTCTTCTCCTTTGCCCTGTATATGTTATTGTAAGACATTTTCCACTATTGGATGTTTGCGTTTAGCAAAGTAGTTACTTATTGTTCAGACACACACAAATGTGTGTAATGAAAGTAATAAAAGAGAGTATGTGTCAAGAGTCATATGTCGCACAGTCTAGTTACCATTGATGTAAATCCCATTACATTTAAAGTGATAGAATGCACTTTAAACTTAGTATTTGTTTTATTTTTAAAAGAATATGCATGCCACAACAACAAACAGTTATCTAAGATCACCAATGTTTATTGTTGATGATTCGCATTGTATTTTATGAAAATCAAAAATAGGGCAATACCATGCGCTTTTGGTTAGAAGTTCTCTGTATGAAAAAGAATCTTCTCTTACCCAGTCATACCTCTACTGATAGCAGTCCTCAGAATATACAGAGTAACCAGATGAGAATTTTAACCCAAAACAAACTGGCAGTTGCAAAGCAAGCAGATTTTCCCTGCTTCTTATATCATCTATTTTATAGTAATTTATTTTTGTTACAATACCTATCATACAGTTTTGAAACTATTTGTTGGGATATTCAATTGATGTGGTGCCATGAAAAGCTGGGTGGTTAAAGATTTGTTGTACATTATAGATAAATATTTTTTCTATGCTGGGAAATATCACAAAATTATATTCAGAGTTTCCGATGTTTCTCTAGGATAATTTTTATAATATGTAAAGTAACATAAAATCTGGTTGTCTTTTAAAGCTGTACAAGTGCAGATTGTTTACAAAAAATATATTAGCACAATGTTCAAATCTTTTTGACTTTGTAGATTTAGCATACATTTTTTTAAGCAAGGAACCATTTAATGTGTTCAAAACTCGGATGATTCTAAATCAGTTAAAAAATAAATGGGAGATTCTGATTCAGATGTTAAAAAAATACACGTTTATGACTTTCCAGTTCTGGCTTTGTTAATAGAAATGCAATAGTTTTAGTTGAAGTATTATTCCGTAGTTTAAAGGTTAGTGGCTGATCAGGAAGATAATACTTGAGGGCAAATCCAAATGCAGTAATTGTTGATAACATTAACATGGTTCCTCACTTATTGTATTAATAACAGTCTTATGAGGTAGGTCAATTGGCATGGGGTTCTCTTGTGCTGAGATGACCTGGCTGAGTCGCAGAAAGCATGACAAACAACAACAAACAATAAAAAGTCAAGCCATACAGCAAAGACAATTATCTGTAAAACAAGTCCATCAGAAATGAATCAAGCTGTAAAATATTTTACCCTATGAATCTTGAATGTAAAGCAGTTGTCAGTACCCAACTCTTAATGCATTTGACTTAAATGGTGTACATTCACGGGCTCAGTCTATCAAACCTTGTTAATTGTTTTATTTGTATTTTTTCCAGCTAAGCTGGCTTTGGTCCAGTGTCATTCTCAGTGAGCCATTGTGTCATGTTAGTGTTTTGTTTTTTAATTCTTTCTGTTGAATGGCCATTTGAACCATTCTCATTCAATAGCATATACTGTTTGAAAGTGTAGTGGGTAGATGATGTGCCCATGTTGAAAGTTGTTTACTTTTCCTTGTTTATAAAGAACTGTGGCAGCATGTATTCCATTAGGCCCTAGGAGTCACAGCTTAGACATGTGACACTCTGGTGGAGAAGCTACTTGCCCAGTCCTGATAGAACAGACTTAAAGAAAAACCTAATTGTTACCAGTGTGGATGTGCTTCCGACTTCACACGCTGACAGTGGCAATGATTTAGTCATCAAAAACATCCGGAATAATTCAGCTGAAAGACACTATTCATAGTCATTCGAGTCAGTGAACAAATATGTGAGACACAGTGTTCAAAGTGCTCTGACACTTCTTGTTTTCAATCAATTCAGACAGTATCCATTGGAAGTAGTGCAATAATTTTCTGGACGGTTGTGTAACAAAAGTAAGAAATTTTCTTCCAGCCATACCATTTCAACTTGGTTTTTATTTGTTCAGATTTTGGATCATGGGCAAATAGGTGTTCTATTCCTTTCCAGTGGGATCCAGCAGAGCTGATGGAGTTGTAGTCTCTTGACCTTAACTTAAAACATCCACATACTCGGACAGAGTTGAGTCACTTCTCTTTACCAAAGGTCACTTGCACTTTAGGGATCTTTCTTTAGTGCCATCATGGCAACAAAAAGGAGAAAGAATGGTGTCTCACCTTTGGAGAATGAACATCAGAATGAAGATTATCCTGAATTATTTCATTTTACTCGATTATTTCGTTCCATAGTATTGTGTTTAATGTCTTGCACATGGGTATATTGAAATGGTTTTGTACATACAAGGGTTTTACCAAGCAACACGTAGTTTCCTTTCAAAAACATAGTGGAAGAAAATTAAAGCTTGTTAATTTATGTATTTCAATAATTAGGATAACTTCTCAAGTACTGCTCAAGTAGTAATAATCACAGGATCATACTAATTGCATACCCTCTTAATCAAGTAGCAATAATTTACATTATTAGTAATTACGTGCACTCTCACTGCATTACAAAGAACTTAGACCATAAAATGTCAATGAAAAACTTTCTCCATGTTATATATACTTTTGAGACACTGCTTTGGAATGTGGGAGAATTTGACTGCTTCCAGGCCCGGGGGGGGGGGGGGGGGGGGGGGGGGGGGGGGGGGGGGGGGGGGG
>JAVQJS010160271.1:0-20190 GCA_036024795.1 Galaxias rostratus
CCGTCTCTCTCTCTCTCTCTCTCTCTCTCTCTCTCTCTCTCTCTCTCTCTCTCTCTCTCTCTCTCTCTCTCTCTCTCTCCCTCTCTCTCCCTCGCTCTCTGCAGCTGTGGTTTGGCGAGCGTCCCCTTCCTCACGGCATGTGCCTTTAGTTGAGCAAGAGAAGGAGAGCGGAGCGGAGGAGGGGCAGAGACACACAGAGCAAACCCCCAGCAGAGGAGCGTCCCCCGACACAACGGAGGAGGCTGGAGAACTGTGGGAGCCCAGAGAAGAGAGACAGGACCCACAGAGCCAGCGTGCCGGAGCAGCTCTCTCACACTGCTGAGAGAGGGGGGAAGGATCCGCTGGTCCTGTTGCTCGAGATCTGCCCGACAAAGCATTCTGCTCATCCCGATCTGGAGGGAGAAAAAGGCACAGCCTCCATGATCTTATCAGGGGGCCGGCAATTCTCGGCAGTGGGCAGCGGTGAAGACAGCTGAAGCTCATACACACACACACACACACACTCACACACACACACACACACAGCACTCGCACACACTCACAGAGCTGCGCTGGGAATTAGGGACAGACATGCTGCATTCAAAGGATTTCCCCCTCAGTCACTAACAAACTCAAAACACCAACTCACACTCACACACGTGTTGCGAATTGTTACATATTGACGGATAATGACGGGATATTTTTGACGACTGGACGACAACCGTTTGGATTTCTTCTACAAATAACTTTAGCTCCGTGCTTTTGAAGTTTTGGCTTAAAACCTCTGCTAAGCACATGACAAAAATTTTTTTTTCCTCCCCTTGCTTCAAGAATTTGAAAACCGTCTTTGTCATCATTAGAAGGGCTCGTCTGAATCAGTCTGAGCTGTAAGTGGATTATGGCTGTGATATTTTGGGATTTCTCTTTAGCTTAAAGAAATATCCGTGACCGGAGGATTTACGCCTGTCAGAAGAGGAAAGATTCCTTTGAGCTTTCTCCCTTCCCCTCTCCTGGATTACAGATGGGCTTTGTGGTCTCCCAGCATATTAGCGTGGTTGGCCTCTCATTGCAGGTCATTAGGATCAAGTACAAGAAAGTATGCAAGTGAGTGCATGAAATCACCTTTTTATCCTTTTTTCATCTCAAACGGTGGAAGAGATAATAGATAAAGCTATGGAATATAATAATTCTAATGAGTGCAACACATTTTTATTGTAATTTGTTTATAAGCTTTTGACTAGCATCTTTGTGTGAAACCAACAACAACCCTTTTCTTTTTCAGTACACCCAAATTAACTGTAAGTAATAAGACTGGATTAAAAACAACTCTCACGTGAATCCCATTTTAAGACGGTGAGCTTACGTTTATAGACCGTTTGCCAAGGAAAACAATTTACTAACTCAGGGTCACTGTCTGCCCGGCAGGTGGCTCTGGTACGGGCTGGGATTGATTGAAGTGATCTGTGTGAATCCTATTAGTGCTTCCTGGACTCTAGCCAAGGCAGGAGCAATGGAGGGGAACACTGCTGTCTAGCAGTCCAAACGGATCTGCCTCCACACTGGGTGACTGAGGATCCTCCGCACACCTCTCTAACAATCCTCCCCACTCTCCCCTCCCCCTTGCCCCTCTCCCTCCCTACGGAGCCAGGATGGTGCCCCCCCCTCCCACCAACAAGCCCCACGTCTGCCTGTCCACCATTCTGATCATGAGCAGCATGGCCCTCATCGACGCCTACCTGGTGGAGCAGAACCACGGGCCGCGCAAGATCGGCATCTGCATCATGGTGATCGTGGGGGACATCTGCTTCCTCATCGTGCTGCGCTACGTGGCCGTGTGGGTGGGCGCCGAGGTGCGCACGGCTAAGCGCGGCTACGCCATGATCCTCTGGTTCCTCTACATCTTCGTGCTGGAGATCAAGGTGTACTTTGTCTACCAGAACTACAAGGCGGACCGGAAGAGCTTGGACCCTCTGGCCCGCAAGGCCCTGACCCTGCTGCTGTCCATCAGCATCCCCATCCTCTTCGTGGTCCTGGTGGCCATCGACCACATGGAGTACGTGCGGGCCTTCAAGAAGAGGGAGGAGATCCGCAATCGCCTGTTCTGGGTGGTGGTGGACCTGCTGGACATCCTGGACATCCAGGCCAACCTTTGGGAACCCCAGAAGAAGGGGCTCCCACTGTGGGCCGAGGGCCTGATGTTCTTCTACTGCTACATCCTGCTGCTGGTGCTGCCCTGCGTGTCCCTCAGTGAGATCAGCATGCAGGGCATCAACATCGTGCCCCACAAAATGCTGCTGTACCCCATCCTCAGCCTGGTCACCATCAACGTCATCACCCTCTTCATCCGCGGCGGGAACATGCTGCTGTACCGAGACGCCAGGGTGTCCGGGATACTGATAGGCAAGAACGTGCTGGCCATCATCCTCAAGACCTGCAGCTTCGTGCAGTACAGGAGACAGTTGCAGAGCGCTCCCCCTGCTTTCGGGATAGAGCTGCAGAAGAACTCGGTGGCGCACAGCCGCCCGGTCTCCGCTCCCCCTCAGGTGGCCATGCAGGACCAGACCCCCTTGCCCGAGGTGACGACGTGCGAACACACATGACACACGGGCGACGCGGCGGAGGGACGCTGTGGAAACGCCCGCGTGAACCTGTGTGACCCCCTGGACACTTGCAGGGCACAGTGTCCCACAGCCGTGTCCAGCGAACACTCATGGTACACTGGAGATTATGACCTCTATTAAATTTTAATGGCACGCGGGGCGTATTCTTACTGAGGCTAGCGTAGGGACATCCCCTTGCCCAACATGGTGCAAAGTACACTATCTCTCATGACTTAAGACCCTGTCCCTTTGGAGAATTCAGTGAGTTGTGTATTTTTTCTAACCCACCCCCCCCAAAAAATACACAAAAAAAAGAGAATAACTGCAGAATTATATATACTATATATTTTTTAATTATGAGTGTCGCATTCTAATCATAAAGGTTTCTGTGCTGTGGTGTATATTTCCTCTGTGTATACACTGTTCTCAGCAGTTGAGGATAAACTAGTGAGTTTCGTAATGCTTCAAAACAACACGAATGAAAAAAAAAAAAAAACTTTACATTTAAAATGAAACAATTGTGATTTTCTATGTGATTCTTTGATAAAGTATTGTGTACATACAAAGCCATGGTGTTCTTGTTATTTTCTGCCTGTGATTTTATACAAGCATCTCTCATGTTGTAATTCACTGATTATTGGAGAGAATGAATATATTTCATTTTCTAATTAGGATTCAGAGAGGGTCTTTTAATTAACTGAAATTACAAAAGAAAATAGCCAATGATTTTTTGCTCTGTTCTAATCTCCTATTGGAGGCTATCTAATTGCTAATGCGGTGCTTCCACAACACAATTCATCTCAAGTGTGCTCTTTTAACACTGCGTCTCTCCCGGTTAGTTGTGAGTTTGACGAACGAGGATATGAACCGGGGGCAGGACACGTGAGATGGGTTGTCAGCATGGACGTACAAACAGTGTCGAGCCGCAAGCATTCGTTTGTTTGACTTGCGTCAAGACACCCCGCTTTACATTGCGGTCATAAAAGACATTACTGCAGATGGACACATTATTCTTCCATGATGAAACCCGCTGACAATCCTCCTCAGGTGCCCTGTGACTGTGATCCATGACTGGGATCCAGCTCGCATGCAGCTGCTCCCTTCATATGTTTTTTTGCTTTTGACAAAGGAACCCCAGAGTGTGAGTGATCTGAATCTGAGCCACATCCAACTCGCATGTCACAGGATACAAATTAGAACTCTCTGGGTCTTTTCCTGTTTTTTCTCTCGCTCACCCGCTCTCTTTCTTTTAAATACACACACACACACACACACACACACATACACGCTCACACACACACAATTTGTGGACAAAACATAATTAATTTGTGCCATGCAAACATTAGTGCTTGTTAACATTTGGACAGTTAGTCTTGCATACCTTCATAGACCAATTCAGCCATTTTCATTGGGGTCTGTGTGAGCGTTTCCATTTCCACTAAAGTCACTTCTGTACTTTAGTAGACTATTAGGCCGTGGTTTCAATTTCCAAACCATTAAATTTACTTTGGTTAGACCAGACTGCCTACAAAATCAACCATTTACTGCAAATGGTAGCTACCAAATAGGTTATTAGTTACATGTTGAAATGTTTAAAGCATTGAGATCATGCACACCAGAGTGGTCCGGTGCTGCTGAAAGCAAAGGTTTTGTGGGTTGGTGTTAGAGCTGCAATGAAAACTCATCCAAGCATTTCTTGGGCAGACGTCCAACGCAATCTCAGTTGCCCCTTAGCCTTAGGAGTCAAACCCTGAATGAACGTGTCATTCATCCAGATGACCCTGGTCTTTATTTTTATATTATTTTTGTGGGGGTGGGGGGTGGGGTTTTTTCATGTGGAAAGTCAATAAGGAAGCACAGAAGCAGAATCCACCTTCTATCTTACAGCATTAGCACTGACAAAAGGGAAGGTCCCGGGAACGCAAGACTAACGGCCGCAGTAAATTCCCACCACGACCTTCGCAAGTCTCAAGTGGCAACTGAGCCGGGATACCTAATGTATTTTTCATGGCGGAAGGGTTAGAGGACAAGAAGAAGAAGACTGCACAAACAAAGTAAGACACGTGGAGTATCGATTCTCATGTCTGAATGTAACTTATTTGGGACTTAAAAAGATTGCTTTGAAAAAGATGTGAAAAGGAAGGGGATTTTGAGGTGAGCTATTGTAGAATTAAGTCTTTCAAAAACGGCTTTAGTGGACTGTCATGGCACTGGAGAATTCTTTAACAAAAAAAAACAGGTAGAAAATATGAGGCCTGTAAAACGTGTCATTTGAATGTTTGTAAAATTCCAAACTTTAAATAAATTCCAGGTTCATGTGAGTCGAAAAAATCAGTTACACAATGCTAAATTCCCAGTCATGTTAGTAACACCAAAGGGAGAGAATAAAACCAGAATAGTCTCGAATAGTGTCTTTTCACTGGAGTGGGTGGGTGAAAGGGATTACATTAAGTAAAGGCTTGACAAAATTCTCACAAAACGTTCTTCGACAGAGTTTCATATTAACATCTGACAGTGGTGACTCATTATTAAAAGGCTTTGCTGCGTGTATCACATTTTTCATTGATTAACCATTTTAGGACCCTATGCTTTTCATGGAGGGGTAATTTATGGATGGGATGATTAGTTATATTACCAATAGTTTCTAGTCGATTATCCCAGTGATATATCATGTGCACTTGATGACAGATCCCCCTCTTTGTCTGCAGGGTGAACTCTATTCTCACATTCCATTGTTTGGTGTCTTCCGTACTTTTTCTCAAAGCCCAATTCATGTCGTGTTTCCTTTAAAAAAAGGGAGAGAAAATGTGCTAAGGCAATGAAAAGTTCCTAATTGCCTAATTTGCTCTTTCCAGAACTTGTTGGTGACAAGACGCAGAAGTTCAGAAGCGTATTGCTCCACTTCTGTGCTTTAATTAATTTTGCAAAGCCCCGACTCTCCTAATCACCTGGGATTAGAACGGGGACGTCCAAAGTTCTTGTACAAAGAAAGCATAGGGAATAAAAAGATTTGTTTACTCTTCCTTTTATTCTCCAGAGGTCTCGTCTATTGGGACAATCCCCCCTCCGGGATGATTCAAGGGAACAGAAAGACTATAATCGTCTACATGGTGAAATGATGCTTTGGAGTTGAGTTCATCTCGGAGGCTATACCCGGCAAGCGTTACCTCTGGTCTACCTCAGCACATTTTGTGTCTCTGTTGTTCTCTCATCTGTTAAGTGCACAGGCGGTTTCCAGGGATCACTTATCCGGAGTGATCAGACTTGCCATAATTATCACGTATTTGAGCAAAATTACCTGTGATTCTCCGTTATAACGGAGCCTTGTCAGAAATATAAAATGCAAAGAGCATTTCTCTGTGGGAAACCCAGGGTCTTCAAGGTGTGAGTGCAAAGGAAATGTCATCAAACCTCCTTTTCGCTTTGTCTTTTACCTTAGGTTTCTTTTAGGAAATTATCTTGGTAGAGGGAATAATGATGGACTCTGCAATTATTTGAGAACCATAACATGTGCCGCCAAGTAAAACATTTAAACAGACAAAAATAAAAAAATTTTTTACAGTCTACCAGGTGGATCACAGCATCTAAAGATACAAACCTCCATAACTGCTACTTTCTCCTCAAAATGTTGCCTTTACCATAGTCTTCCAGAGTGGGCCCATCCTCGCCTCTGCCACGGAGGAGAGGTGATTAGGTCTAGGATGTAGGACGGGGCCATGGGCACTCTTGACCCCTCCCAGCATGTCAAAGATATGTGGTGGGAGGGAAGAGATCATTAGAACAGCTTTATTAATGTGAAGTGGAATGGTCAAAGGTGTATCAGTTGGCTGTAAACGGATTGTGATATATGGGGCCAGACCGCCGGCACAGTGTAGATAAAAAACTCTCCAGAGGGAGCAAAGGCTTGGACCGCCAGCGCTGGGAGGAGATAGCGGAAGACGCTTAGCAGCGAACAGTTTAGTGTGAATCATTCAAGGCTATGAAAAAGCGGGGCAGAGAGAGAGGGGTGGAGGGGTGGGGTGGGGGAGGGGGGCTGCAGTTGGTAGGGATGAGATGGAGACAGTGAGCTATAGCCTCTGGAATGGAGAGAAGAGGGGGCTGTCGAAACACTGGCTCACCGAGCACGAATGACCCCAGTAGAAGAGATGTCTCCTGGGTAATTGTCAAGCCACAACTGGGAAGAGGGAGGAGACATCTCCCAGTGGTCCCAGTGCCAGGCAGCTTCCCTAGCCTCCTCTCCAGAGAAAATGTTGACAAGCTCCTTTTCCCGGAAACGTTTGAAACGTTTGAAACGTTGGTGTAGAACATTACAAGCTTCTCCACCAGAGGTAAAGATCTCAATAAAGAAAGGTGTTCCTAAAGCCAGCTGTATTCTGTTCCCTTTACGGAACTACCAAGGGAGCAATTACCATCACGCTCTGAGGTCACATCTTTCATAGAAACTAGCACCGTCAGCTACAAAAACCCTTAATAACCTTCAGGAATCTAATTGTGGCGTTTTACAGCGCCCCGGATGACCCTGTGCCTTTGTAATCTGTTTAAAGAGACGAAAGAAAGAAAACGTGTGTGACAGAAGATGGGGGTTGGAAGCAGAGTACGTGGTGAATACAGGCAAGTGAATGGAGAGGCTCAGGTGAAGGACAGATAAATAGTGAAACTCAATAAGGCGCTCCTTGGTCATGATCCCTTAATTGCCTTTTAGGTCGCTTATTTTTTCTTCTCTCACTAGAATGCGTCGGATAATTAATGTTGTTGATGCCTCGAGTGGTATTTTCCTATCCTTTTCTTCAACTAAGGGGAACGTCTAAACAGCCCGCTTAAACAAATGAGCCTCCAACGTGCACTTCTTGAGTCACTTAAAATGAACGATCGTCTTCCTGTGGAAAGGTGATGAGATATTTATAGAAAAGACAAATCAGAATCAGGAGCAGTGGCACCTGCAGTTGAAAAAAACAACCCCCCCCCAAAAAAACAGCTTTAACTGAGATACTGACTGATACATTCATTCAACTCTGCTTCAAACAAGCAGAGTCTTCTCGAAATATCAAGCACCTTTGAGATTTATGAGCATTGCCTGTGAAAGTGCAATGCTTAATGTCGTCCACTTCAGAGTTACAATTTGACAGAACGTGTTTGCAATGCCCATTTTCGCGTGATTCTTATATTGCCCGGAATACGTGTTCCTCTTTGCCTCTTGCTCGGCGGATCCTAATGTTTGTGTAATGAGCCATGAGTCATTCAAACATTGTAACTGGTAAATGAGGGCTGTTGCGCGGGAACGCAGAGGAGGAGCTTTGATCCTGCTCTGTTACCGGAACCTCGGGGGACAAACATTGGCATAGTGGTGGGAACGCCGTGGCAACGACGCGAACGACGGGGTTTTGAAACCACATTTCATACCATTAGGAATGAGGGAGGCAGGTGATGGATTTATTCTTTCAATTACTTTAGTGTGTTCAATAATTCAACCAAGATATGGAATGAGAAATCCATCCTAAATTCTCAGCATAAAAAGCTCACAAAAGATGTACACGACCCAATATACCCTCTATTGCACTCTGTTGTGGATGTGTACTCAGACTAAAAGGTTGTTTTGGGATGGTGTTGAACATTAATTGGAAAAACCGCTCCTATTCAACAGTTATTGAACCAGCAAAATCAGTCTGCCAATTGTGTCTCCTTGTGAGTGGGGGATTTAGTAAAATACCAAGTGAGGTTTACGTTGAGTAATGAACCAAAATTGATGTGTAGTATATGTTTTATTTGTTTATTACTTTGATAATTTGAGTTTGTATGTGTACCACAGCAACGCAACTACGCCCAGTTTATAATGGCAATTTAATGAGTTATGTCACCCTGCCAAGTATTCAATTTATCATAACTGACACTGATGAGTTTTTGTGACAACTCATATAAGCCATTGATTCGACTGATGTGTGGTGTAAATGCAATACAGTTTATATCACTTACTGGTTAATTTTAAGGACACTCGAGCCTTTACTTTAGGAACTTCACTTTAACATTTTAATGTTCTCTAAAATAAAAAATTCTCTGCTGCAAACTAACTAAAACAAAACAAAAAAAAAATAAGGAAAGATTCAAGATACAAAAAAAAAATGGAGTGCCACGCACAAGAACTAAATGTGATACATCTTCAATCTCAGGATCCGAGCCTCGAGCATTCACTGAATGCAGAAACCACTCTGCTTCACTTCCCAAAGTGTAACAAACTAATCTGACACAAACATGTACTCGCAATCCTCTTTGCTGAGGGGTAAATAAACAACTTCCCTGTCAGGTCAGAATGAATATCTTTCTCTCAACTCCGAGGCATCGCACACTAGTCGTGCCTCAAAATCAATTACTGACAACCCCCCTTCCGCGCGTGCCAACACTAGCACCGTCAACCGCGAGCTGGAATCACACAGTGGGGTGGCTGGACTCCCCAGGTGCTAAATGCCTCTGATGGCTGCTGGTTCTGATTCTGATAGACGGACTCTGTGTGAGACCATGGAGATGGATCTGCTCCTCCGGGTCCCGCGTCGTGGCCAGCCCGGGAGCCAGCTGTCTCTGTGATGTAGCGGCCAGTGTAAATCAGGGGCCGGTCTCGAGCACGCCGGCCGGCTCCCTTCCAGTCTCTCCCCACAAATCACGCCGCACGCGGCCATCACAGAAAGAGAGAGCCATAAAAACGCACCAAAATAATCATCCTCTCTCACTCCTTTTCTTGCGCCTTCGTTTATTAGGTAGAACACTGGAGATGTGACATTCAACACAACAGACCAGGAGAGCATGGTCTGTTTTTTTGTGCTTTTTTTTTTTTTTGCAGGACATGGTCTGTGTTTACTGTATTTCTGTCACAGTATTCTTGACAAATAAACATCAATACCGCTTCTGTGTATAACAGCAATCATTAATACCAAAGTGTCCACAAATGAATCCGCTCACACAAAACGTAATCTATGTTGTGTGAGTAAGGGGCAGCACAAGTGTTGATTTAGTATGATCTCTCTGTCAGCCAACATATGTCCCTGTAAGTTGAGTTGGATATCGTAGAATAAACCAGTTCTGTGGAGCAGCTAGCATGAAGATTCACAGCAAGGAGTTTAATTCACTGCCGTGGTGACGGACTAATCCACACCCCGCAAAGAATCAGACTCTCAAGGCCATACACTTACATCAGACAGATCTCCACACAGACACATAAAAAGACAGTCTTAGAGCGATTTCTTCACCCAGAGAGTCCCTTGTTGTGGGCAACACCCCTCCATCTGTACGCACTATAACACTTCTCCATTCTGAGGTGCGCTAGTTTTAAAACCTCTGCTTTATTAAGAGGGTGGTGCACTTCAGAACAAAGGTTTCGAAGTGCTCTCTTTGTGTGTCACCTTGGAATGCAGATGATGTGGCCGTGAAAGAAAACCATGAACACAACAAACAACTCAACAAAGGGAGCACTTTTGGTTTGACAGTGATACTTTTTTTTGTAATTTAACGGAGGGTTATTACATTGTTGGTTCTGCATACACTTTGAGCAACTGAATTAGAAATGCGGTGTTCAAGTCATGGCTTTTTAGTTTTGTGCTTCATGTAAGCTACAAAGAGTGATGATGGGCATTCGTTGTGATTTCAAACACAATTCTACGTCTGAAAAAAAGAAAGAAATATCAAGTAGCACAATGTTGTTATCATAAAAAAGACTTGTTCTTGTGGCTTATTTCTAAGGATTTATTCAGACCGGGATCAAAACCACATCTGTCCTGCATCAAAAAGCATTTCAAATCAGCTCAGATGTAAAGATTGCTCGCTGCTTTGCTCCTTTCCTTTTTTGAGGGCAATTCAACAGTGACCAATTTAATCGGCATTCACTGTGGATACACTTGCCTGTGTGCTCGTTCCTCATGCGTCATTCAGCCAAATTAGGAAACCACACACGACTCAAAAAGTTTAAAGCAGACTTTAGGGGAAAAAAGGATATAAATACACGTTATTTAGAGAGCATTTAAACACGTTCTGACAGTTGGCAAGACTTTACATCATTTAAATCCATCAAAGTCCGCATTGGATAGCTACTTTGACTGTCAAAGACTTAATTATGCACAGGCGTCTCCGGAGTTTTTTTTTGACGGAACGGGAGTGCAAGGCTCAATTTAGGACGTCAGAGGTAATTCAAAGCCACTACTATCTGGGAAAGAGCCAGGACCCGTTTTTCATGGCAACTGGGACCTGTACCACGCGGCTGCACACAGCTAAACCACATAGCAAAGTGGCCAAATGTTATAGATCACATCTGTTTATACCAACTAACAGACTATGTAATGTAGAGTCTCATTCTGACCCAGAATCCAGTTTCAATAGATAATGACGCAGCAAAGGGCCAGAAGAAAACGCCATTTTCTGACATGTTGAGTTTTAATGCACAGTAACTGGTTGTCCAATCCCAAATTATTTATTGGTCATATATAATTTAAGATGGAAAGATTTAAGATGAAAGATAATGAGAAAAATAATGAAACACATGGCACGCAGCTTGGCTTAAATACTCACACGTTTAAATACTGCAGCTGCATCAGATGTCAATGATTGCAGTCAGCATTGTGTTACAGCAAAACATTTTCCTCTTTTTGTTGAGTGGTTTCTATTGGTACAAATAATTATGACTAAAACACTAGGATCTGGCATATACATGCAACAGCCATTTAGGATCCCCTTGCAGTAAACAGGTTAACACTGGTGAGATCTATTAGTCTGATAAAGAATATCTTCATCCAACCCATCTTTACTCCCAGTTGGCTATCCTACTTGTGCCTCCAGAAAGTGTCTGGTTACTCCTCAGTTCGTTGTTATTCAACACGCTTGGCATTGTCTTTTAAGCCTGTGTTGCCCACAAACTGACCCTTATTTCATGCAAATTCATGCAAACTTAAATAGGGACTGATTCCGATAGGACAAGTGAAAGGTCAGATGCAGTCGTCAAGGACATGCGCTTGCTCTGCCGGCGTAAGCAAAGAGCTGTTCTTAATTGTTGCAGGGTTGAGCTCTTTTTTTGGCAATGCCCTGGGCCTGCAAGATGCTATATGTACAAGTACCTTTATTTACTCTTGGTTGCAATTTTAACATGGATTATATTTTGAAGACCAAAATGTTGTCCTTTTGTGTCTGACAGTAATCGGTAGATATGACTAAAGTAGGGCACTAGACTAGTAGTGTTGTAGAGATCTATAATGAAGGCCATTTTGTGATGATGGAAATACTTAGAACATCTCAGAGCAGAACATTTTCTTCCCTCAAATCTGCCAACGAGAGAATACGTTCGTCTCACAGGTCAGCGATACTTTTCTTTTTTTGATGTGCACATGATGCAACGTGATATGAAATGCAGCAGAGAACAAACAACACGATACGAAATGCAGTATCCTTAGATGATCCTTACTGACATAAAGGAAACATTTAGCACAGGGAGTTCTTATTCCTTAACAGCATATTAATGCCAAGCCAACGTTAGGGTCCTTGGCATTCTCCAAACATTTTTGAATCATTGACGACTTATTAATAAAATATAGTGCAAACCGCGTAATAACGTGGGTACAACTTTCTAAAATGTTTAATAATGTCAGGACTTTTCGGTCGTAAATAGTAAGTACTGTAATAGCACCGACTATACGTGCCCCGTTGGACCTTGAGTGAGATCCAGTGATGTAAGGCTGTGTCTGACTGAGGTAAATGAGCCTGTTCTCGGCTTGCTGACATGGCTGGATCCTCTCCAGGTAACACAGCCTTGCCCACCACTCCTCCAAGCCCGGGCCCTGACAGAGACTAATGCCCTAACATTAGGCTCCCTGCGCCACTTTACATTTTGACTGTGACCTCACTTTGTTCCTCCGTCTCAGCTGCCTGTACCAACACGGGCTCTGTTTTACCGGCGCAGGTGTTTGCGAGACCGGGGAACACGGACACTAAGCTGTAACGAGCCGCCGTTTTCTTTTCCGATATTTAACGGTCGTAAAGGCATTCGCAATGTAAACTTCACTACTACGTGGGCAATTTCAAGATCTTAACAGGGGTAAATTCATCAGGTTCTCTTGTGTAATTACGGTCCAGCAGCAATTGAGTCTAGCAGCCAAATTGGCTGCTGAAGGCATATTAGGAGAATGCATGGGGGATGCTGCCTTTGGTTTGGGTAAGCAGAAAGCACAAACATTTATCTTAGTGTGTGCCAAGCATTAAGGGAAGAGAAATGGATTGTAAGACTACTGTTCTTCCTCGATCACAAGGGCCATCACGGATGACTACACTAAACAATGTATTCTGCTGTTTCAACCCTAATCAAAAAAAGCTTATTTGGTAAAGGGAATATTGAAATGACTTATTGTTTATATAAAAGAGATTTGGGGGAAATTTGTTGTACTACGCAAAAGTGTGAATACAGTGTTTAAAATGCAAGCTTTTCTAAAGGATGCTAAAGATGTTGTCACACAACACCACCCATTTGGTGTAATTAGTCCATTACTAGCTGTGATCCATGAAAACAAAATCAAGACCAAAACATAAAATATATGACCTGTCCCTTTTTTCAAGACGGTTCTTTCAATGAAATATTGGATATTTTAGCGAAACATCACCTCTGTATCTACACTTTGTGTGCTGTAATCCCTTCACATACTTCCAATAAGTCTATGTTTACTTTAACAGCCAGCTAGACTCTTGTTTTTTGTGTTCTAAGGTAAACCAAGGAACAGACAGGTGTGCATTCAGGTCGGGTTGTTAGAGCAAAGTGTGAAACTGAAACATACAGAAAAACATTGTAAAGTTGTTTATTGTTTTGTAAATATATAATGATGATTTCCTACGCATAAAATGTATATAAATGCATTCGAATGCTGGAGATGCTTGCATACAATGGTGACACGTGTTGATCTAATGTAAAGTAAACACATTCTCAACCTGAAACCAATTAATCTGAAGGCAATGAGTGCATAGTTGGATGATGTTTTATTTGAGTAAACATACATTTTAATAGTAAAGAAAAACTTTGAGAAACATGTCACTTCCTGCCCTTAGACCAAAAGGGTCAGGGGTTATGTTTATTTCTAAATGTTAATTTCTGAGGTATGATAAGGTTTGCAATTGGGTTGATAGGGTGAAACATCACTTGAATCCGTACCTGTGAATTCCATTGTTCAGGGACTTCCTGTATTCTCCTGAGAAAAACGAGGACCTGTACGGTTATGGCTCTAATTAAACGGTTAATAGAAGAAGCCTCAAGTGAATTATTATCACAAGGTGTGACTAGTAAATTGCTTAGATTGAGCTAGACCAAGAAAAAAAGAGTAGCCAGAAAGAATCTGAGGTAAAAAAGTATGCTTCAATATCATCAACATATTGCCACATGTTTCCATATGATTTAAGACAAATTATATAACCATTTATACTGTTAATATTCAAACTATGTATGCGCATAAAAACAAATAACATCAACATTAATATAACATTTAAAAATATACACATTTGCATTTTTTCCATGTGCTCGAAAAGAGATGAACAGCCTGTTGTTTCAGACCCTGGAAATGTATTCCATTATACATTACATGTATCTATCATAACATTAAGGCCTGAATCCGTGCTCTACGATACTCTGTAATTGCCTAATTTGAGGTAAAATCACGTAGCGTAATCACACAAACATCCTGTGTAAATACAGAACCAGCCATACAAATGCAAATGGAGTCAATCATATCTAGCATGTCAGAATACATTTCCGAGCTGGGTGACCAAACTCTGCCTCCCCTCTGCACACCGTGCCTGGCCGGGGCATGAAGGCACGCATACAGAGTAGGATAGAGATTTAGAGAGATGCCACCATTTCCCCAGCGTACCCCCGCCCCCCCCACCCCACCTCCCCTTTTCCTCTCAGTCTGCCCTGACTCTCCCTGACATGAAAGGGCACATCCTACGAGCTCTCCCCCAGTGCTGTTGGCGGAGGGTTCAGCCTCCCGTGGTAACATCTCCTGGGATCAGGAAACAATGTCAGAGGAATACCAGGAATGTATATGTATGTGTGCCTCCAAGTCTGGGGAAGAGAGAACTAGATTGTTGATCCAGCTTCAATCCCTTCATCTTTTAGAGAATTTCACTGAGAGAGCTGGATCAGATTCCATGTGACCTACACCTGAGCTGATATCTCAATTATGTTAAGTTAGTTTATAAACAAATAATTGGAATTCTTTTTCCAAAGTTTCTGTAACAATGTGATGCAATAAAGATATCTGAGGTTCCTGCAGTGGCAACATTGGTGCCGTATATAATAGAACATTTTGATGGCTGCTTTCATTGAATAAACATGAGAGAAACCCGACATTACAATACATTGAATCACTTTCCCTGTTTGATGTGAAAACTCACAGAGAGTAAAAGTTGTGAGAAGTGCTAAAGTGCATGTAGGCTCATTGCTGATGGTCATGCCCCGCAATGTTTGATAACCAACCCACAGGGATGGATGAAGTTCCAATGTTTCCCTCCTTACATCAAGTATGGCTCTCCATCACTCTCAACTCTTGAGTGGAGATTTAGAGGAATCATGAGCTTGCCTGAATAATTTATGTTAAAACTCAACTGGGAGAGAAAGCTCCAAGCTGGAAATCCATGGTCTCTTATTGATAAGATTATGCAGTGAATTCTTCTCAGGTTTTGCACACGGCGCCCCAGGCCAAACGAAGCCATGGTAAACAGCTAGCTAGCCGTGTGCGTTCGTCCTTTGTTTTTCAGTAGACGCTCTGGATTTTATTGTGAAACGGTAAACTAGATAAGGTCATGTTAAGCACTCTACGGTACATACCTGTTCTATCAACACATCCACACAGAGCGAGTGAGGCTAAGCTAGTTCAGTTTCCGTTCCTCAAGTTTTTGTGCATGCCCCCACCCCAACATAAATTAGGCCCCTGCATGTGACCAACGTAATCTTAACATCTACACTTCAATGCTCAAAACGTCCCACACTACAAAAATTAAATTTGAGATAAACAAAATGACAGTATTTCTGAAACCCAAGACAACTTCTCTTCACTGAAACTTTTTGTGAGTTTGAGAGAGACAGGGGCAGTAAGTGAGATTTAAGTGAACTTGACCGGGTGAACCACGAGGAGAGCATGTAAGGCAGATGGAACACAAGCAGGAAGTAAAGACACCGGGCACAGAGTCATGGACCAGACAAGACGGTGACATTTATTTAACCTGAATAGAGAGCGAGATTGAAGAGAATCTCATCCAGACAGCCCGACAGCCTATATTTCTCCACACTGGCAACTCAACTCCCTGCATGATGTGTGCTGTAGAAATACAGGAGCTCCTCTGTCAGCCCTTCCAAACTGCCTGGAATATTGATGCAGTCCCTCTACATTCTACTCATTCCCCACCATAAGTATACCTATCTTCTCCTTTTCAAAAGTCATCTCCACAGTTTATGGCTATGTCTCTGTCACCTCCTCTCCTAAGCCTCTGCGTGCAGTGCCCCAACTCCTGCTAAGGATCCGTTCACCCTATGATGAAATGGTAGGACCACAACGGGTGGAAACACAATTCCCATTGGAACCGGTGGAACGGAATCCTCCGTGAGGAATCCAACTGGTCACCGTACGTAGACCCACCACTGAGGTGAGAGGAGAAAGAGGGAAACAAGAGGAGAGAATGCCAGCGTGGCTAAACAACACGGGGTGTGAGGGGGGGGGGGGGGTGACCTCCCTCCCCCACCCACAATTGAAAGCAAATTGGGGAGTTGAACTCATTAGAGATTGAAATGAAACTTGGAAAATGTTAATTAATGTCAAGCCGTTCGCTGCCCGCATGCCTAGGTCAGAGTAACGCGAAGGGGAAAGAACGCCACTGTTACCATAGGAATGTCTATTATCATCCAACGGGCTTTCTTTTGTTAGACTAGGTGTGGGAGTGGAATTATGCGGACCACGGGGGAAACAGAGTAATGCGTTCTGCTGACAGGTTTGTTCACGATAGTTTCTCTGACTATGGCTATGAGTATGGAGCTGACATCCGCGTTACGCCGATGCAGTTTAAACACATTCTACGCTTTCTCCTTAATTCATGTGGGAGAGCAGCGTTCATTTTTCATGACAATACACTTCTTTTACACTCTTTTGCTTCGTTTAGTTGTTGTTTTTTTTACTGTATTACCGCGTTTTATTCAAGTAAAGTATAAAACAAGTGTCAACCATTTACCGATATATTGGATTTCTGGAACCGGGAAAGAGGGCACTTTGTGATGGTTATAGGACAGGGCTTCATTAAGGTGGGTTTGTTTACATTCAGAAAAGAAGATGCCATCCATTACATTTAGTCGTTTCAGTAATTTGATGTGCATGAGAACCAATCCAAAGGTCATTCTTGATTTAAGCATGTATGTATGTATGAATGTACATATCCTTCAGGAGGATCTAGAACGCATTGCTGGGGATAGGGACGGCTGGAACACCCTGCTGAGCTTGCAACCCTAGATAAACGGCGGACAATGGATTGATGGATGAATATATGTATATATATATATATACTCTGTATCTAACTACACATAGAACAGAATGAAAGCCAAAAGGTCTGCAGACAATTCAGAATGCTGCTGCAGGACTTCTTACTAGGTCAAACAGACAGTCTCACGTCAAGCCTATACTACAAACTCTTCACTTTGCGATTGTTGCGAATAGGATCCAGTGTAAAATTCTCACTCTAACTCACAGAGCATTGCATAGGCAGGCTCCTGCCTGCGTCACCAGTCTACTTCATCCGCACTCATTAGCTCGCTCTCTCAGGTCCAACAAGGTACTTTCATTGTCTGTCCCTCGCGCCCGCCTACAGAGACGTACGTAGTGATCAAGTTCTTGAGGTTGTAGCACACAATCTACGGAATGCTCTGCCCAGAATGTTAAGGTCCGTCGCTGCTGAGGATTCTTTTAAAAGACAGCTAAAGAAAGTTGTTGAGACAGGTGTTTGGATCATTTCTGTGCACTAGGACTGTATTTAATGTATTTATTGTCTATTGTTTATTTTTACTGTTTTTGTTTTGTGTTTTTAGTTGGGTGTATTTTTTTTATGTGCTGTGATTTTTGTTTTGCTGGTGTACTGCAGTTTGTGACTTTCGCTTGTGAAATGCGGTCTACAAATAAACTTAAGTTACTTACTTACTTACAAATGGAACAACACACACAAATTAGCTGAATTGCCCTTCACCACATAACTCTGGCTCTTGGACACTGCTGGGCAGGGCTTTAAGTTGCCGGGTATATACCCTCAGTCCAGGTTTCTAAACGAGATAACAAAACAAAGGCCCCAGTGTTAAGTATCTCCAAGATAACACTAACAATAAGCCTTTTTCACCCTCAAGGTAATAATTTAGATTTACAACAATTAATTCTTATCTACCCAAATTACCTACAATCCCAGAGCACAGTGACTAACATATCTTTGAGCAGTCTGGCACGTGACAACGCCCCCCTGAATTTGCCACAATTTACAGCAGATACCTAGATATCTCTCCTGGTATATCTGCTGAATTTATCCTGCAAAACAGAGTTGAAATAAGCCCTTGGTTGACTTCTAGACAAAAAAAAGCCACACAAAGAATTCTCATAGCGGCAGCTTTGCAATGGTAATGAACTAAAACGATCATTAATATCTGAAGTGTGAGTGAGGAGTGTAAGATTCTTCACCTACCGCATGTTAACCACAAGGATTGCACACACATATGGCGTAAGACCAAGGCCGCAGCCAGCAGTGTCATATAGAGTGAGAAATGACTGTGGGTAAACCATTCTTTAAGGAGGAATTTCAGCTCGACAGCCAGATGCGTATTATATATCAGTTTTGTCAGGGTTTATATCAGCCATTTAAGTTGTCACCATCCATAGCAAACTGCCTCCGAGGCCGACTAGCCGCCGTGGACTTTATTTTTTTTGTGCACTGTGAGCACTCTGCGTCTTCCACGACGCCAGCGAGAACGACTGAGAGATGTGGACTCGCCAAAGTTGAGAAAGGCGAGGTAAACTTCCGAGAGTCTAGCTCTAATAGCTTTAAATGTGTGCTCTGGTACTTTACGCGGAAGCACGGATCCTCCAGCCAGTGGGTCTGCGGCACACGATGTCCCACTGCATTGTGCATCTCGGAGCCCCTCAGCATCCCCCATCTCCCCCCGGATATTCATTCATATCAGCCACTCGTAATAAACCCCCGCGTCTCACGCTGGATTTCTCATTTCCCATCGTCCCTCTGCCGACTCACCCAGCTGCATCCCTGGCCAACCTAATGGCCTTTTTTCTTTTTTTATCCAAACCAGCTTAGCAAATCCAAATTCAATGATGGATAAACGTGCCAGAGCGGATGTGCTTGGGTGAAACCTGCCACCATCAATCCAGAGGTTGCCAGGGAACGCTGTCCTGCTTGGGTGTATGCCAACATGAGGTCAACGTTGAAGCCCAGCTGAGTTACAACGGTTTCCAATTTCTCACTAACTTACAATTAGTCCGTATGCGCTGCCTATTCCCTAATTAACGTTTCCTCTAATCGACGCGTGCTCCGATTTCAAAAACCGAAACATGTCGGAGAGCTTTGGTGAATGTGCGTTGACATCGACTGTGTATTTTTGATACTTTTAGCTATGTGTGTGTTTAATGAAACAGGGGTACACGATTTGTTGACTGACTCCTTATCACTTGATTTATTTATTACTTGATTTAAATGGCAAACATTTGTACAGACATATCCTCTTCACATAAGCAGATATGCAGTAACTTTCTACACAGCTGTTAATTACAAATTATATTCAAAAATGTAAGCACACCCAATCTCTGCCACACAGCATATGTGAATGCAATCCTTTCAGTGTGATGAAGTATAGCACAATTTAAGAAACCATACAGAAAGGTGTGTCATATTAATGCGCAAATCTGTAATTAGTAATGAAATTGACATTCCCAAATCTATTTAGGCTTTCAGTCGTGCTGCCTGGTTGCAGAGCTCAGGGTATATTTCAGCATATGTCATAAATGTCCCAAAATGGATTGTTTTTAAATCTCACCTAATACCGGCTTAACTAAGACAGCTAACCACATTCAAACTAAAACATACACCCAGCATTGAATATATTTCATATTTTAGAGGATTTATTTTCACAGTTTTGAAGATTTTCAAGAAGTGATTTAACCAAGTATGGCATCAAAGGTAGATGATCTTCATGCCATAAAATTAATTGTTTTGGCTCGCCTTTTACTGGGTTTTGAGTACATTTCAATTTGACAGTGTAAGTTTCTCTTATAAGAATTCCACTCCCCATACCATGAAAGGTAAATTAGGAGCCCGTGGGCTCCATTAGTCAATTAAACGGTTTCGACGGTTTCGTAGCATCCGGACTCACACCACCAGATTCAAGGACAGTTTCTTTCCCCAAGCCATCAGGCTTTTGAACAAACACATTTGAGCCCCCCAAATTTTTTTTAATTAATGTCTGCATTAGCGTTGGGTGTTGAAGAGACACAAGAATTTCATTGCATACTTTTGCCTCTGTAATAGTTATGCATATGACAATAAAAAACCTTGAACCTTGAACCTTGAAACC
>JAVQJS010160274.1:0-26941 GCA_036024795.1 Galaxias rostratus
GTGTTTGCATAGCACACCTTTGTACTAAAAGCACAGGATGCTAAACCCATCCACATGCGCAATCACACACACATACACACACACGCACACACACACACACACACACACACACAGACACACAGACACACAGACACTCACGCGTGCAACTACTTCATTTCATGAGTTTTTAGGTGGAAATTCTAAAGCTGATATCGGTTATCCCTGTTATCGAGAGGAAGGCAGAAGTGAAGACAAACAATACGGACCGGGCTGCGATGACTTTAGGACTCAAGACTAAAGTCTAACGGGCCCCGGCAAAGGAAAACGGGATTATAATGGTAGGCTAGGGGATAAGTCATTCAGAGAGGGGTAAGCAGGGACAGATGGCATACCCCCCTCCCTCCCCCGGCATGTAGAGAGAGGTATGCTGAAGTGGACCTGAAAGTTGTCTGGACTAACACACAGTTACCTAACAACAAGATGCCCGTCTGGTGCCTGGTCGCTTGCTCATAGAAGTCTCTCCGACACACACATGCGTACATATACAATTCAACGCCTTCCTTCATCAGCGTTTCAAACACACGCACACACAACGCTAAAGTTGGGATGACAATGTCTAACGGTGGGGGGCAGCAACTGTTTTTATGGTCTTGTGGACGCGCACACGCACACACACACATTCACGCACTCTCCCACTCCAATCAGCCCTTATGAACATCCCTTCGTCCATCATCCCGGTCCGTCCTCCGTCTCCGTTGTTCCCGGCTCTCCAGTCGAGGGTCCCTCCTTTGAGGTTGTCCCGGCCCGTCGTTATTGTCATCCCTCCGTCTATCCGTGGGTGGTGTATGAGTGTGTGTGTGTGTGTGTGAGAGAGAGAGAGTGTGTGTGTGTGAGGTGTGGAGGGACTACCAGCTGAGCAGGGAGGTGCGTCCCAGCGTCATGAAGTAGACCTGACTGGCCCCTCCGGAGCGCACAGAGGCAAAGAACACCTGGAGGGGGGGGGCAGACGGAAGGGGGGGGGGGCAGATCACATAGACACGTGAACATGTGAGACTCCACATGTTCCACTTGGTTGAAATCTTTAGCTCAATCTGTCTAAAGGTTCCCATTCATCTCAAACACGGTACAAACCGATACATCGTTCAAAGTGAAGGGGTTTGATTCTTATTCTTTCCTATAATACGTCTTGAACGTACCAAACGTTGCCTTTCTTCGGTACGATCTGAATGTATATTCTGTTAAGAAATGGGCCTCACCTTGTCGTTCCTCTCACAGAGGAACTTGAGTCTCTGGGCCCTCTTGTGCATGAAGACCCCGTCCAAGTGGCCCGTCTCCACAGAGCGGATCTCGATGGCCTTCTCTCCCCAGCCCATGATCTGGTTGGACCTAATGTAGGCTGCACACACCACACACACACACACGCAGAGAGACAACTTAGTAAGTGTGTGTGTGTGTGTATGTGTGCGTGTGTGTGTGAGAGAGAGAGAGGGTACTAAAGAGACATTGAGGTTGTTATTTCTCATCATCATTAAAAAACAGTTGCTTGTTAAAGATGCATTCGTGTGTATGAACATGTCAAAAAAAAAAGTTAAGCGGTCCAAAAACACCTAAGCTGTGTCTAAAAAACAAATAAAATAATTCAGATTCTGTTTCTGAAAAATATGTGTGTCTAAAAGGAGTTGAATAAAAGTATAAAAAGACTTAACTCACATCAATGTTCCTACATACACTACAAACTCTAAAATTCCTTTCAAAATCAAAAAGAGGTGCGAAAAAAAAAAGCACCTCTTTGCAAATACAGATATGCATAAAAAAAAAAAAAAAGGGGTGTCAACGCATGACAATTGGCTAGTTGTTTGATTGGTTGGCTGGCTGGTTGTTTGATTGATTGATTGGCTGGTTGTGTGAGTGGTTGGCTGGTTGTTTGAGTGGTTGGCTGGCTGGCTGGCTGGCGGGCGGGTGCGCGGCCCTCACCCACGGAGGTGGGCATCTCTCCCCACTGCAGCACCACGTCCTTGGTGATGCGGCCGTAGGTGTTGACGTAGACGCCCTCGTCCTCGTAGCACACCAGCAGCTCGATGCCGTCCGTGTTGGGCAGGATGATGATGGCGTGGGACTGGATCTGGGTCTGGATCTGGAGGGAGGGAGGGGACAAGTCACCACACACCCGGTCACCAGCGAGAGAGAGAGAGAGAGATGGATAGAAGAAGGGCAAGAGAGAGAGAAAGAAGGGGATAGAAGGAGAGCGAGAGAGAGAGAGAGAAAGAGAGAGAGAAACCACTAGACCGCCCCATCGGCTAACCTCCCGTCCATGCTTAACAGAAAGACACACTATTGAACCCCCCCCCTCCCTCCTCCTCCTCCTCAACCCCTCCCCCCTCGGTCTTACGTGGGTGGGCAGGTAGATGTCGTAGACGGCCCCGGAGTCCACGTCCACGGCGTGGAAGCCCGAGGAGGAGCCGTAGATGACCTTTAACCTCTGGCCTTCCTCCACGGTCAGGTCCACCAGTAGGGGCTTGTGCACCAGGTCGCCAAACGACTGTTGCCATGGAGAGAGGAGTTACAAACCCAGAGAGTGAGACCACGGCTCGTCCCCTAGAGACAACTCAAAATGGCCTCCAGTGTTCATGTTCTAGGTCAGTGGTTCTTAACCTGTTCGATCGAACCCTAGGGGTTCGGTGAGTCAGTCTCAGGGGTTCGGCAGAGGTCAAAATACACGCACCGTGTGTGTGAGTCTTTTCTGTACGAAGGGTTCGGTGAACGGTGCAAAGGGTTCGGTGAATGCGCTTATGAAACTTGCAGGGTTCAGTCCCTCTCAAAAGGTTAAGAACCACTGCTATAGACTGTAGCTCTGTATATGTCTTTTACATTCTCATCATTGGTACAATTTGGATGAGGATGGCTTTATTTCTTTCTAAACTGATGTTTCAACATTAAGCTCCGCCTTTGACTAGCGCAGACATCTGAAACATTTGATGACTCACTTTATTTTAGGAGAGCATTGTTTACTATTTGTCATATCATTAAGCATTCTCAAATGGGTCTAACATGTATGTGGACTTAATATTTATTGGGTCTAACATTTGCTTCCTTAGAAAGGTTTTAAGGGATACATATTTGGTGCTTTGCAGGAGAGCTATTTGCCAAGGCACCTGTGGAGCAGTATCCTGGATGTGCTGTTGAAGCTGTCACCGACTCAAGTAGATATTTTGTCCTCAGGATAGAAGATGGCAATGGTAAGACTTGGGTAGAGCAGTAGAAACATCTAAATCAAACCTTTGATTCAGTTGCCTATCCAATTCCGTCTTTGTCTTAAAGGACGTCATGCATTTATTGGGATGGGGTTTGCTGATCGTGGAGACTCCTTTGACTTCAACGTGGCCTTGCAAGACCATTTCAAGTGAGTTCATTGTGTAATTGTTATGGATTCAACGCGTTGTTGAGGGATTCATGAAACACTATGTACATATATATATATATATATATATATATATATATATATATATATGAAGCTCATTGTCCCCTTAGGTGGGTGAAACAAGAAGGGGAGTTGGCAAAGCAGGAAGCTACTCAGAGCACAGCACCTAAATTGGACCTTGGCTTTAAGGAGGGTCAGACTATCAAAATCAGCATTGGGGTGAGAATGACATAAAAAAGATTAGCAGAACAGCAGTTTGTTGATTATAGTATTGTAGCACCTTTAAATTGAGTTAGATGTGTTTGGGTCTAATTTCAAAGTTTGTCATGTAACAACAAATTGGTTGCATTAATTGAAATACATGCCCTAAAGCTAATTGTTGGCTCGTTCATTAGCCAAGGCTAACGCTCACGGTTTTGTGTTTGTACTTTGTGTTGTGATGTCTAGTCTGTAGTAGTTATGGTCATCATGACCATGTATAACTTGTGTGAAATACTGTTTCACATATGTGTAGTTGTTTCCGCAGTCTCTAAAACAGCTGTCCCGTTCAGCGGCATAGTTGCCTGGGCAACGAGTGCCAACCTCATATGAATATAATGGTGAACCATACAGTACAGTTATGTATATTTATATAAGTGTATATAATTCACTGTTATATTAGCATTAATAAATATATTTACAGTACATATGGAAAGTATTCATACCCCATCACCTTTTCCACATTTTATTATTTTGCAGTCTAATTCCAAAACGGATTTAATAACACAATTCTCAACATTCTACATAAAATACTGCATACTTAAAAAAAGATTTTTAGAATGATTTGCAAATGCGTTACACATACAAAAAATGAGTTCGTCTTCTTGTCCTTTAGATGTTGTTTCAACTTGATTGGAGTTCACCTGTGGTAAATTCAATTGATTTCACATGATTTAGAAAGGTACACACCTGTTTATATAAGGTCCTCACATGTACATTGCATGTCAGTGCACAAACAAGTTATCAAGTACAAAGGATTGTCTGTTGACCTCCCGAGACAGGATTGTATTGCACAGATCTGGGGAAGAGTACAAAAAAATATTCTGAATTGAATGTCCCAGCGAGCACAGTGGTCTCCATAATTCGCAGATGGAAAACATTTGGAACCACAAGGACTCTTCCTAGGGGTTCAGTGGCAGAAACTGGGAGACTAGTCAAGATCCAGGGAAAGATGAATGCATCAATGTACTGAGGTTCTTGGTGAAAACCTGCTCCAGAGCGCTCTTGACCTCAGACTGTGGCGAAGGTTCACCTGCCAACAAGACAACGACCCTTTGCACGCATCCAAAAGACCACAAAAGAGTGGCTTTGGGACATGTCTGAATGTCCTTGAGTGGCCCTGCCGGAGCCCAGACTTGAACCCAATTGAACATCCTTGGAGAGATCTGAAAATGGAGCTTAATGCTATCTACAAAAAAGAATGGGCAAAACGTCCCCAAAATAGGTGTGCCAAGCTTGTAGCATCATACTCAAGAAGACTTGAGGTTCTAGTTGCTGCCAAAGGTGCTTTAACAAAGTTTTGAGTACAGAGTGTGAATACCTATGTGCATGTGATTTGTTTATTTTTAAACATTTGCCCCCAAAAAAGGTTCACTGTCATAACACTGTTGTGTGTGCAAAATATTTTTATTATTATTATTTTTAATATTAAATCAATTTTGGAATTAGGCTGTAACATGTGGAAAAAGTGAAAGGTTATCATTCCTTTTTGGATGCACTTTACAAATGGAATTAGATTGTTGTCTTCGATTTGGAAGTAGGATGATTATACTTTCAAATTGTGATTGAATATGGTTAAAAATCTTATACAAAATGTATTTCCCATGTCCCAAATATTTTTTCATAGTTTCTGTTGCAGAAATAATGCAAAAAATCTCTTTCAGTAATTTGTCTTCAATGTATTTAAATTTTCTTATTGTGAGAAAATTGTGTCGTAAATCATGTATAGTGAATTGTATTGAACCGTGAGTTGAGTGTATTGTTACAGCCCTATGAATAGTGCAAATCATTACACATTCATTATTTGTCTAAATAGCAATATTTTCCAACATCAAATGCCAATTGTTGGTGAAACTGCACGGTAAACCGGACTGTAGTGATTGCACCAAAGAATACAATATTCAGGAAGCAATATCCTCATACTGTGTCACTGTAAATCATCTGTATATCAGCTAAGGTTTCAAAACCTTAACATTTGTAATGAGATTTATTTTTTTGATTTGTTTTATCCCACAGCATCAAGATTAGTTGATTACCAAACATTATGCCTGTTTAAATCAAAGACTAGCACTTTAGCACTTTGATGTTAAGTTGTAATTAATAGTTATTGTGTTTTTCTTATATGTTATGATTTTTGAAAGGGTAGGGTCCACTGCTCTCTTCCAATAACCCTAAATTGTATTGAATGTCAGAATTAAAATTAAGAAAACGTTTTACAGTGCAACTTCCACCAAACCCTATATTGTTTATTAAGTGTAAAATACGTTTTCTCCTCTTGTCCTAGAACATAAAGAAAAAGGATGGTGGTGCCAAATCTCGGCCCATAGGCGGTGGCCTCCTCCCTCCCCCACCAGGAGCAAAGGTTGGTGGCGTCCCAACTGCTTCTGGAACCCAGCAATTCAACGCCGTTACACAAATTAACTCTGGTAACGATTATGCTTCTGTATCTTCACATCGAAGCGCACACATTTGATATTCCAGCCTTTTCATACTGAACATGAGTGTTGACTTATGTTTTCTCCCTCATTTTAGCCTCTCTCTTAGATTTCGGCACCACTGTTCCTACATCCCAACAAACCTCTGACTTGTGGGGAGATTTCACAGCTGCTGGTTCAAGGTCAGTTGATAGGATTTTATCTGAAATCTGCGGTGTGCTCAACATTGTAGTATTGGTAGCATAACTATACATAAGAATAGTATGTGCAACTTATTGTAGTTATTGTTGGCAAGTCATTGCCCACCTGTAGCAGAAGCACTGTGGCAAGAGAGAACTATTGTACCAGTCAAAAGTTTGGACAGACTTTCCTAATTATTTGAGTGGGATAGCATGCCCAAACTTTTGACCTGTACTGTTTGTAAACCTAATTATCTTATTATATATTGGATATTATATGTCTTCTCTTCTCGTCTTCGTTTTTTAAAGCTCTGGTCAAGACACGGTGAAACCTGGATGGGTGCAATTTTAATGGAAAGACTTCTCACAAACTCACTTTCCTGACATTCCCTGGACATAATGATTGTGGCTAAAATTGTTAAGTGTTAGGAATGTGTCATAAAAATGTTGATTTCTTTACACAAATGACACCGTTCACGAGCATTTTATCAAGAGATGCATTGTATAAAATTGTCACTTCAACAGTATATTCTATTGGAACTAAATGTAAAGTTTCTATTTTTGATTCTTAAGCTATGCAGTCTTAGTGCCTTTTTAGTAATTTAGCAGTAAAACCATCTCAAGCCATAAGACCTGACCTTTTTATGTTTAGATTATGTATCAATTCACTCTATGGATGACAAAACCACACTGTTTAAGGCATTAATGCGTATGCAATGACATCCGAGATTATGTGCATTCCATTGTTATCTTGTCATCACACACTTTAGGTCTCCTCATTAACTATTTACAACAATCGTTGTTATCCCTTAATATTAACACTTTCTGTTTTGATAATGAAGGTTTGCTGATGCGGAGATGATTTTTTAGAAGATTAAACATTTCCTATTTTATACCTTGATCAAGATAAATGTGGGTTGAAAGTTTCCAGTTACCTTACCTTTGTGTATTGTTTAACCTGGTGTGATTTACTTGTGCTTTTATTTGTTTACATACATTGCAAATAATTTCCTCTCTGCCTTTGTGTTACACAAATCCCAGTGCCTTTTCTGAAAGTTTGCTCATTAAATGGCAATAATGTTTGCGGTTGGAGAGCATTTTCTTGAAAACGTATGTATAAAATGTAAAACAAAGCTTTCTTGTAAATAAAATATATATTGTACTACACTTTTGTATTATTTGTTTTTCAAATCAAAGGAGCAGCTTTGCATTTTTATAGGATCTACGAAAACTATAGTGATGGTTTAAAAGATAGATCAATTGGATTTACAAAAGTTAACATTCCAGTTGAAAATATCCATCTGTCATATGGTGGGTGACAGAAATGGATACAGATCTGTTTGATTGGTCCTCAAATCACAACAGGTCCCTCCCCGGAAAAGCCATGAAAAAGATTCGTGACCGAATCAGTGGAAGCGCCTTGCTTTACAACTTTACATTTTGTGTTCGTTATATCCTGTGAGGCTGTAAAACATATAACTTGAGAAACGCGCAACAAGTCATTTATTTTGAGGTGAGAATTTCGTAGATTTACATTATGGGAAATAATGTAGCATAACTTGACTGATTCGTGTGTTAAACCCACCATTGCAAAAACATTTGACATATCTTCAATTCTCTTTGAACACATAAACCATTCTATCGTGCAATGTGCGTTGATTAAATCTTCGATTTTAGTAAGCTTTTTTAATGTAGGCGTGGGCCTATACGCGAAATGTTCCGAACCAAACCGATCTCTGATTGGGTGCTAGGTGATGAGAGTAATACGGCAAACTGAGCTGATACATTTTATTTGATAATCTCAAACAAAGAGCGATTGCAAATTGCAAATGAGCTTACTTTCTGAATAAACTCCATGTTGATACGAACATCTCGAGTCACTTGTTAAAATTATTTTGCGATCAGCATCAATATTTTATAGTTTTGATTTTTTGAAGCAGCCCCATTTAACCGTCCCCATTTAATGTTTGTTTCTTTTTATGGTATTATTTATTTGTCAAACGATCAAGCTACTCTGGTAAACAATTTTTTTTAAACAAATTAGTGAACAGTTGCAAGTGATAGTGGTGTTATTCGTATAGTGAGAGTGGGTTGAAACTGTAGGGAGGCGGGTGACTTCATTTAAAGCTGGTTAATCCCGTTGTCCTCAATATATCGGACAGTCCCCAGCTGAAGAGACAGAGAGCACGTACCTAAGAGTTGATTCTAATGAATAAGGTTGCAGATTACGTCAAACAAGCTACATGAAGAAGCAAGTGTCTCTCTGCATTTTAAAAAGGTTTAAAGCGGGGTTTGCATACTGCATCTGCTACAGTATAATCCTCTAGATAATTGCTAATCGTTACGCACACGAGTTGACAAAACTGACTGTTTCCCAATGAGCGGCAAGGACATTTTCGACGCAGATTCCAAACTGGAAACTGTAATTCAGGTGATGTCATCTTAATTTTCATCCTCTCTTTTTTAGGTTAAGTTTTTTGTTAAGTAAACGCATATGATAATTGTGGATTGTCATGACAGGTAATTCAGCAAATCCCATTACCAGGCCTATTTGTAATCATACATTATTAAATAATGTATGAATGGAATTTGAAATAAGGTATTTAAATAAATGCCTTGACAAAAAGGAAAATACATTTATGTGCTGAGAGGAGAAAGTGAGAGAAGGTCAGAAAACAGTGTTGCTCAGGTGTGACTGCTATGACACCACCTGGTCTTATGGTACTGCTGTTCTTTTTCCTATATTGGCATTAACAGCTATAACTCTCAAATGTTAATGATTGCGTTCTTTTCGTAGAAACTGGAAGAAAGTGTTCAATCTGAAGAGAAAAAGTTAACAGTTCGAGGCACATCCCCCGATGAGAAACCTACATGCCTACCAGCTCGGGTTCGAGAAATTGTCACCAAGAATCTCAATGATAGCTGTGAGTGTTGTCTCCAGTTACTAAAAATGTGTAACCACCCCACCCACTGCAAAAATTATTGTAATGCTCCTAGTTTTCCTGCTAAATATAATCGCTCTCTTCTAATGTTTACTAACTCCCAGCAGCAGGAGCTATGTCCTCAGTCATGTCTGTCCAGGAAGAAAACCGCTTGCTTCAATGTGAACTAGGAAGACTTGAGGACCTTCTCTCCCACACTAGGGCTGACCGAGATGAACTAGCAATCAAATACAGCGCCATCAGTGAGAGGGTAAGAGAAACTGAGCAAAAAGGATGAGATGGACTTGATTATGTAAAAATTCTCTTTTTGGTAAAGGCATAGAAGGTGTAATTTTACTTAACCTGACAGCACGCCAAGATGATATTGGTCAGGTTTAAGGGACATTTGACTAGTGCCTAAAATGACTGTATTCAGAAGTATTTAGCTGTCCCAGCGTCTCTTTCACCATTTTCTTTGTCTGTTCATGAGAGATTTGGCTGTCTCCCTGGTTACATTGGCTAGAATGAAGTGAAGTGGTATGTTGCTATGGCATTTGTCACCCCTGGTGATTGTACACAGCCGCTTCAGTGGACAGAGGATCTAGGGTGGGCTTGGTATGCTATTTAGATTAAACATTACCAAATGCAACTCGCCATGCAGTGTAAAAAAACATACTAGGCATATAGCGGATCGGTAGTTGGCCAGTTGAATAGTAACAACCCAGATTAAAAGACTTGCAATAAAAGGTTTTGCTCATTTCTGTTAACCAAAAATAAACAATAATTTGGATAAGATGTATGGACCCTTTTGACAGACCAATCCAGGTTCTTCAATTTTATAAATTTTTTTAATTAACCTGGCGTTTATATGGGTATGAGTCTCTGAATCTCATTCTGTATGCGGCACATCCAAATTTAGGATAATCGTTGCATAGACTACTATTAAATAGTTACATTTTAAAAACAAAATAACTGAATTTACAAAGACCAGCTAACAAATCAGGCATGGAATTGTTTTATTATACAAAGTTGGAGCAGTCTCTACGCAATGAGACAGGAGAGGGTGAAGCTGATTCGCCTGAGTTGCGCAGCCTGGCACAGCAAAATGTCGATCTTCGCAGACGACTTGATGAGGAACTGTCAGCCTACAAGCGTAAACTCACTGCGTACCAAGAGGGGCAGCAGAGGCAGGCTCAACTTGTTCAGAAATTACAAGCCAAGGTATTCTTATATTCCGATACTCTTTTGGGCTTTGCATTAATAGATAATGCTTTAGTGTTATATTTTCAGAAACCAAAAAGGCTACCCTAAAATTCACCAGTAATGCAGAAACCAATAAACTATTTTGCATTACCATATAAACTCTGTAATGCGCATCAAACACACACTAACTGACAATGCTTCACTGTCCCCCAAACACAAATGTAATCCACTGTTTATGATTTATTTAGGTACTGCAGTACAGAAAAAGGTGTGGAGATCTAGAGCAGACTCTTCAGGAAAGAATGGCAGACCATGAGCAGCAAAAGCTCAATGTAAGTTTCATGCAATATCCCAATATCATGGGAATGAATCTTTGTGTTGGTACAAACTGCTAATCATCATTTGTAACTGCCTGTTTGTCGTCAGTTCTACATTGTAATTTTATTCCGTCAAGATCACACATTTGAGATCACATTTATTAAAAGATCATCTTTTTAAAATCGGGCTCACTTCTTGAAATATGAATAGTGTTAATGTTGTTAGTGTGTCCTGCCTGCTACATTGGAATTGTGTGCATTTGCATTGCTTCAAATATTTTTTCATTCACAGTTGCAATTAATGAAGGCTTTTGTCTCAAATGAAGGGTCGTCGTGAAATGTCAACCAACATTTGCAATCAAGAAGACGATGAGCCAGGAAGTGACCTAGATAGTGCACTGATCCGACTGGAGGAGGAACAACAAAGGTGACTGGCTGGCATCTGTTTTTCTATTGGCCAAATTGTATTAAAGAAAGTTATGATATGATAATTACTGATTTGAGTTAAAATATAAGTTAAAATTTTCAGAACAAATTATAGATTTGGTTAGTGCAACATGCATCATCAGTGTGGTGTTTGTTGTAAAAGGCATAAAGTAGCGAAAGGGATCTCTATTGCTTTTGCAGGAGCAGCAGCTTGGCAGCAGTGAACGCCATGCTAAGAGAGCAACTAGACCAGGCTGGACTAGCCAATGAAGCTCTTAGTCAGGACTTGCGCAGGCTCACCGCTGATTGGACCAAATCTAGAGAGGAACTTGACCAGAGAGAAACTGATTGGCGGAAGGAAGAAGAGGTGAGTAAAGTAGTTTTGGGCTAAAAACATGTCATTTATTTTTTACAGATGACATCATTTTAGCTGAGATAACCTGTATAAAAGCATTAAAAAACTTTTAGGAACAAATTATTAGTCTGCAGATAGCTAATGTCTTACAGGCATAGCCTTTTAATTTGGTGTCTTCTTAAAGCTACAAAATGTGTTCCACAATATAACTTCTTTCGCATAGTGCCTAAAGGTTATTGAGAACGGCAACAAGTGCCCATGTCTATACCTATGTCTGTTAATTATTTTTAACTTGATAGAATAGATAGAGAATAGATATAGATATGAATAAATTACAGATGACAAAAGGGCATTAGAAATAGTGCTGAAGACTATTCTTGTTTTTATTAAATCGTATTTAAATCTAATATTTATATATTACCCATCTTGCTTATGTTTTGCTGAAGCTGATGTACATATATATTGTGGCTCTCATAAGTTAAACAACAAATCACCTTGTTAATGTTTGCGTAATGTTATTTTGTGATAAGGAGCTATTGTGTACTTTTAGCTGTTAAATATCTAACCATGAAATTATTTATTTATTGTTTTCTATGAACCATTCCCCCCAAATGTAGTCTTTCAACAGTTACTTCAGTAGTGAGCACAATCGCCTACTGACCTTATGGCGGCATGTGGTTGGGTTTCGCAGGCATGTGTTTGAGCTCAAAAGTGCCACTGAGAGGTTAGATCGTCAATCTGTGATACACTTTGTAACATGACATACCTCCATATGTAACTAAATTCATGTCAATTTCAGAGAATGCAGTTCATTGACATATTATAACTGTGTGCCACTTTAATGTAAAATCCTTTCCCATTCCAACTTAACTTAGAGATCTGTCTGACATGCGCAATGAGCTGGCACGGTTGTCCCACTGTGCCCAATCATCGTGTGTCGATCTGTCTGCAACGCTACGCGGTCGAGAGGGAGGAACTGCTCTTGCGCTGGAGCGGGAGGTGGCCCTGCGCACACGGTTGGAGCAGCAGCTTAGAGAACGTGTGGCTGAGATGATGAGCTTGCAGGCCAGAACAGATGCAGAGAGGACAGAACTCAGTTCCAGGTAAGACAGAACGCATTCAACTATGTCTCACGTCCAATCTTGAACTATTTCACTTCATCCGTTGTTCGATCATGAGACTGGATAAGCTTTATAACAGTCTTTGTTTCCTCATTAGATTGTCTGATGTAAGGCACGAAGGAGAGAGGCTCAAAGGGCAAATTGAAGACAGAGACAGAGACATAGCTACCCTGACCAGGAGGCTGGAAGTGAGGGGGAGATCTATTTTACCCCAGAGGTCAACAGTGTTCTGGGATTTGCTTTCATAAGGTTATTGGTATTTAGAGCTGTTTATATTTCAGGAGCAGAGTTGCAATGATGAAACAGGCATGCAGGTGATGAGAGTCCACACTGAGACACTACTGGACACACTGAGGGACATTGCTCAGGTACATACAAAAACACACACTCACACACAAAAAATAGTAAAAATATATATTCATAAACGCTTTCATTTAAATACATTTTTAGACTGTGCTCTCTGATGGTGATTCGTCATCAGAGGCGGACCAGGATAACTCTGGGGGGCTTTTAATGGCCCTGATCAGAGGCACATCTCCCCGCCGGTCATCGTCTCCCAGGCCACCTGCCTCCCCATCTAGGTTGTCCCCCTGTGCCCCTTTCCCTGAGGCCAGTCTGTCTGCTCTGCGGTCTGTAATAAACAGTAGGCAACTCCAGCTTCAGGTACCAATTCCTAAGTTTAAGATCATTGTTGCAGAACAAAGATAACAAAGTTGGTCATCTGTGTTTACACTAGATAATCAAATTGTATTATACTTTCAAATATCAACATTTGTAGTTTTAAGATTTTGCTAGAATGAATTACTCAACGTCACATTAAAAAATAAAATTTGCCCAGTCGGATTAAGTCCCAACAACAGATTTACAATGCTGTAGATAGACATTAGATGGAACACATGTTTGTTTGTAAAATCTAATCAGAGCTTCTCATACATGAAATTATATTCCAGATTTATTATTCATGATTTGGCTCTTCTTGTCTCTAGCCAGTGGTTTGCTCCTACATTACTATTTCTGTTGTTCACAGGATTTGCGAGGACGCTTGTTCTCTGTTGAAACCTCGGTGCAACAACTGCGTCGACAACTTTCAGAGACAGAGTCAGCCAAATGTGAGGCAGAAAACTGCAAGCAGACATTACAAGTGGAGAAGGATGACTGTCAGAGAGAGATGGAGTCCACACAGAGAGAGAGGAATCGTCTCAAGCAGGACAGGGATGCACTCGCCAGGTAAGCAAGCAGCCCCACACTGTGTTGTGCAGGACTGAGCCAGGATTGTTAAACTAAGTCTGTTCTCAAATCACCAGCACCAGCACTTACCGCACTTTTTAATTTAAATGCTTTTGGTTAAAGACATTCCTGTAGAGGAAGACATATCAGTGTGTGTTGTCATGATCCTTCTGCCAATTTTGATTAAATGCCATATATGTCTTTATATCTTTTTTCACGTCCCTTGCAGTGAAAAGGTGAGTCTCGAGAAGACAGTTCATGTGGTGCAGAGCAAGGCCCAGATCCTGCAGATGGACTATGAGAAGCTTCAGCTGGCCCTGACCTCTGCACAGAGAGAGAGGGATCACGAGAGGGAAGAAAGGGAGGCCACAATTAAGGAGAGGGACCGGGCAAAGGCTGAAACTCAGAGAGTGTAAGAGAGACAGAGCTCAAACAAATAGAGATTATATCTATGTATATAAGAAATGGGCAATATGCCATTTGTAAAGGTGACAAACCCACTTGTGTGAATGAATGTGTAAGCTAATAAACATTTGCAACCATCTACGTAGATAGAACTGATCATGATGATCTTGCCTGTGCAACTATCCTTCTTGTTTCCACAGTCAGAAGCAATGGGAGCAGAGTGAGAGTCGAGCATCTGCCCAGCGTGGGGAGCTTTCTGCAGTTAGAGAGAGCCACCAGCAGGGGGTTGTGGAGAAGCAGCTTTTAGAGGCGGAAAAGGCTCAACTCAAGGAGGCACTGACCCGGGTAACCGAATAACAAGTTGTACTTTTGTAGCTTGGTTCACTGTGCAAATAAGGAATTTATATACTTAATTTTTATAACGTTAGCACTTTTTTCCCTTAGCAGCAATTTAGTCATAGTCACCGATGGATTGAAACATGTAACTACACAGTGAAACACCTGTGGTGACAGACAGATAGATTATTGTTGGTTAACAGGTTAATATACATCTCAAATGCAACAGAAAAAAACAGACAATCTTTTGGTCTTGTCCATCATTTGGGCAGAGATCCGATTTACAGTATTCATATATATATAACGCTTGTCTCTATGTCCATGTTTGTGTTGTCGTGTCTATTTTGTTGTACAAGATTGAGAGCACCAATGCAGAGTTGTCTCTGCTGGTCAATAAACTTCACTTTGAGGAGGCTGCATTCAGAGACTCTCTGACCAAGATGGGCAGCATGAATGAGGGGTTGGCCCAGGACAAGACAGACCTCAATGCTATCATTGCGCAGGTGGGATAGAAAAACCAGATTTTCCTGCTGTGAATAACCAAGAGAGCTAGTTCTTTTATTCCTTCATGTGGATGTTGTGTCCAATGGAATTGTTTTATCTACCCCCAATCCTATCTGTTACTCTCAGCTAGAGGAGGAGAAGGCCCAACTTCTGCTCCAGAAACGAGCGGCAGAGCAGGAGAAGCTGACCATCCGAGATGAGCTTGTTCGATTGGAGCAGGATAGGCTGGAGCTGGGCTCCTCCCGAGTCAGCCTGCATCAGTCACTCCAGGATGCCGAGATGATCAGAGTAGGGTTGGAGGCAGAGATCCAAGGTCTCCGAGCTGACAGAACTAAGCTGCAGGATAAAGTCACTCAGGTACATCACCACATATACAAAGTCCAGGGAAGTGCCTGACAAGGGGGTCATATTAAAAAGACAACTTTATATTTCAATTATTGAAAATACAACAATGCACATGTCATTCTGTCTCTCATTGTCTCCCCAACTCTTCTTATCTATCCAGTGTATGCTTGTCTTGTCCCCCTTGTACACTTCTTTTCCTCTTTCTTGACAGCTGTGCGGTGAGGTGACCTCTCTTGGTGTAGAGCTGGGTATGGCCCGAGGTGAGGAGCAGCGGCAGGGGGTGGTTTTGGAGGAGGTTGGACGTGGGCGAATCGAGCTGGCCAGAGAGAAGGCGAGCTTGGTGGTCCAGCTGACTGCTTCTGAGAGAGAAAATGCCATGCTCACAGAGGAGCTGACGTCTTTCAGGTGATACTAGACTGTGTGCTTTTGTGTCCTTCGAAGTTCTCATCGTGTTGTTTTTCGCCACATGTGTGTTTGTGTCGTTGGCTCCTGCAGGTCCGAAAGGGAGGCTCTAGAGACCAGTCTGTTTGAGGTGCAGCAGCAGCTGGCTCAGCTGGATTCTCGCAGGGAGATGCTAGAAACCGAGAACCAGAGCCTGAGGCTCCGCAGTGAGAGTGCCACAGGTGAGGTGTAGAAGATAAGTTGTAGCAACAAAGAGCTTAATACAAGAAAATTAATAATTTTCTTAAAGGTTATCAAAAGCCTTGGAGAATAAAGGATATCACTTTCTTTCATAAACGCTTTCATATGGTTCTTCCAGCAGAATTGAAACGTTTGCATATGGAAAAGGAGAACACTCTTGCTCAGTGTGAGAGGGAGAGGGAGAGTCTAATGCGGGCCCTGAACACCACTCAACAGGAGGCCCAGCAGGCCCTGCGCAGTGCCATCTCAGAGCACCAGCAGGAAGTGGACCGACTGGCCTCGGAGAAGGTGCGCGTCTTCAAGCTGAAGTGTATATAGATAGGTAGATCTTTCAAAGTGGTAGTAAGGACCAGGGAAAACATAATTGTGTGAGTGTTATGTAGACAGCGTGGGGAAACTCCTTACTGTGATGAAATATTGATGACATTGAATATTGGTTGTGTTTCACACATGCTTACAGGAGGCCATCCGCTGCAGTCTAGTGGCCGAACAGGAGGCGGCTTTGCACAGAATCAGGCAGGAGGCTGAGGAACAGCTCTTCCGGGCAGACAGAGAGATTGAGGATCTGAAGGCTGATCTAAGGAGTCTGCAACATGACAGAGACCAAAGACTGTTACAGGCAGAGGCTGAGAAACAGCAAGTGAGCTCCTGACCCCAAGCAATCACATCACTCTGAAAACACACAATTTACTATTGTCCAGATCATTTTAACCCTTTCCTCATCACCCCAGGCTCTTTCGAGAAAAGAAGCTGAGAAGGCAGCCATGTCAGATCGAGCGTCAACCCTGCAGGACGAGCTGACAGCTGCTACCCTTGAGGTGGACAAGCTTGTCAGAGCAGCAGCTCAGCACGTAGACAGGGAGAGGGTAACATCAATTCTTCAATGTCACCGTTAGCTCTGCGCTTCTTAGGATGAGCGGGGATTTAAACTAGCTGGTTGTGTTACCAGGCCACGGTAGGAGTATTGACCAATGAGATAGAGGATCTGCGCTCTCAGCTGGAGCATGCGGCCAGCACCCATGAGCGAGAACTGCACAGACTGCAGGAGAACTGCATCGACCTACAGGAGAGGTCCGATGTCGCCCTCAAAGAGGTAAGAGGGCTGTTAAAGTTTATTAGGGGATCAAAAAATAGGGAAATAGTTTTGGCGGGCTGTTTATCATGCTTTCTACTCTATACTGTTCACTATCAAGTTAGAGGAGGGCAGGGCCACCCTCGCAGCTTGCGAACAGAGTCGAGACCAGGCGAGGCGGGACATGCTAGAAACTGAGAGGGGCCTCAACCAATCACGTGACACTGCAGAGGGATATCGAATGGATAGCCTCGAACTCCGACGCAGCCTCGGTGACGTCAACAAGGAGAAGGAGTCTCTCAACCAATCAAATGCCCATCTAAGAGAGGCCCTGAAAACTGCAGAAACTGAGCGAATTAGGTAATTCAAATACGTGATTTTTCAGGTAACCCTATCTATGTATTGAAACTAAAAAAGAACATATTCCATTGAAAACCATTTGCTCAACTCCATGTGCCATTACCCATCCATGTTGGTCAGTGCCAAGCGTCAATGTGATGAGAAGGAGCAGCGTTTGGTGGTGCTTGAGGAGAGCTTCTCCTCTGCTCAGAGGGAGGTGACAGAGCTGCGGAGCTGCCTGCGAGATGTGGAGAAGTCCCGGCTCGAGGCCCGTCGTGAGCTACAGGAGCTTCGCAGACAGGTCGGCCTCGCTAACACTATTACTCACATCATTATAAGTGCAATAGACACGAGTGTTTCCTCGAACAAACTACAAGACAACTGATTGCAAGATGTCTTGGTCTCATTAGTTAAAAGTGGCAGATGTGGAGAAGGAGCAGAAAGGGAGGGAGGTGGCAGAACTGCAGATGCGCCTCTTGCTGGATGAACAGAAAGAGGAGGAGAGAGTGAAGGAAATGGTGACTCTTAAACAGAAGCTGGCAGACGCTGAGACAGCTAGGAGCTCAATCAAAAAAGAGGTAAGTAGGGAAGCAGATGAGAGGATGGGCCGTTATTGGGCATGCATGCATGCATAGAAAAATAGCATACGTTTAGAGATGTGACTCTACTCTTACTGTTTCAGACTACATAGATTCACCTCATTTGATCCTTATGTCTGTTCTCCTAAATTCTTGCTCAGCTATCCATGGTCCAAAAGTGCCTTGTAGAGTCCGAGTCTGGCTGGCGGGGCTGTGAGCGAGAGCTGACGTCTCAGCTACAGGAGGCACGTGGTTGTGAGAAGAAGCTGCAGGATGAAGCCAGGAACATATTGCTGCGAGCCCAGACAGCGCAGGACTCTGCGGCCCAGGCTAGCCTGCAACTGAGCGAGGCCCAGGGCCGGCTGGCTGCTACAGAGGTTGAGCTGGCCCGGGCCGAGGCTTGTAGGAGGGAACTTGAGTTCCGTCTAGGCAGCCTGCAGTCAGCGCTGACCCGAACACTGGGCATTGGGGCAGGTGGCAGGCGCAGTGCCAGTGGGGGGCGAGGCAGGAGCCCGAGGGACAGCCCACCAGCAGGGAGCGGCAGTACGCGGCAGCACAGCATCTCACCTCTCCGCTGCTCACTGTCCCCTCCAAAAGGCCAGCATTACATTTTGAGAACCAAGCATGATACTTAGACCGTACCTTATTCTAAAACAGTCTATAATACTGGTGTTATACTCAGCGATAGGTACTGTAAATGGCAAATATATTACCCACGCCCAAGATTAATATTTATTTTGTTTGATTTTTTTCAGATTTAGGGGCCAGCACCCCTGATAATACTCTGGGCTCGGGACCTATCTCCCCTGATAGGGGTGAAACGCCCCTCACCCTGCCAGAGCTAGACCCAGAGACGCTGCGCAGCGGCCTGAGAGACTTCCTCCAAGAACTCCGTGACGCGCAGAGAGACAGGGTAATACTGTCAATCCTAAATTCAAAATTCTACTTTGTTACTTGTTCTTGATGGGGTTGGATTGTTTAAGTCTGCGGTTGATTTGGGATTGAAGGACGACACTCGGTGCCAGTTGGGGACACTACAGCGTGAGCTGGAGGAGGTGACCGGGGAAAGAGACTCGGCTCAGACCCGTCTTTCTAAGCTACACAACACACTGCAGGAGTGCCAGGAGGGTGAGACATCCACTTTACTTACTCAAGTAAACAAAACATGAACCTGGCATGCTCATGTTATTGTGGCTGTGATCTCAGGAAAGCGGGGTGCGGATGGGCGTCTAAGCTCCACCGAGGCTCTGCTCCAACAGCAGGAGGAGGCAGTGCGCAGGGGAGAGAGGGAGCGGAAAGTCCTCACTGACAGGGTGAAGGAGCTGGAGAGGATATTGCAAGCCACAGAGATAGAGAAGAAACACACTCAGGTACAAAAGCAAAACCTCATTCTCACAAACAAACACACGCTGAGACTTCCATATGTTCAACCAGGGGGGGACTTCTTATTTAGATGGCAAAACTGCTTGTGAATGTCAAAACAGCAGATGTCACGAAAGCAATGTGATGATTGGCTATGCCATGTATATTGGCAAAATAACTCTCCATATGTCTCTCCTTGTTCACTGTTCAGTAGGAAAGTACTCTTATTGGACAGCAGGGGAAGCATTGAGATTTGACATCGAGTTTAAAATAAAAATGAAAAAATTATATTTACTGAAAAAACTCTGACATTATCTGGAATAGTAACAGGATTGCAGAGAAAGAGTGTGGCCTACCAGCAAGTTAAACTGCCTAGGTCTTATGTCTGTCTGATCTACCAGTGATGGTTTGTGTAGTAATTTTTGTTTCAATCATTATATATTATAATGTAATCCTCCTATGTTTCTCTACAGGATCAGTTGACTAAGCAGCGGGCTGCTGAGGTGCGACTTGAGGCAGAAAAGAGGCGCCTATGTGAGGCATTGGAGGCAGCAGAGGTCCGGGCCACCAGGGTGGAGCTGGGAAGGCGTAGTCTGGAGGGGGAGCTCCACAGACTGAAGCTGAGCCTGGGGGACAGGGAGGCAGAAAACCAGGCATCCCTGGCGCGTCGTGACTCGCTTCTCAAACAGGTACTGTGGTTTAACAGCATACCGAAAGTATGATGATTATCGATGGAAGAAATATCTTTGAAACCACCACCAATGATGGCACTTATACGCTAATTGTTTTCGATCTAATTCTCTTATGCAGATAGCAGAGGCAGAGAGTCGTGTGTGCTCTCTCCAAAAGGACGTGGAGAAGTTTACCAAGGCTCTGTCTAAAGCTCAGGAAGGTGAGGCTTTGTTCAAAGAAAAAAGCCAAAGTCTTAGCCAGAGTCTTCAGGAGGCCTCGGCTGCTCACAGCGCTACCAAGGGGACCTTGGCTACACTGCAAAAGGCTCTTTGTGTGTCAGAGCAAGACAGAAGGCAACTGCAAGTGGGTAGAGTAAATTCACACAGATGGTTATTTCAGTGTGTTTGACTGAGCAGTTATGAGCCGCATCATGGTGCTGTGTTTTTTTCAGGAACGAGTGGATGAGGCCCGGTCCTCAATGAGTGAGGGAAAGAGGAATTTGACCGCTGTCACTGAGCAAGTGCAAAGCCTGCAAAGCGAGCTGACTCAGAGTGAGCTGAGGCGCAGGGAACTGGAGGCAGAGCTCGCCCACACCCAGGAGGTGAGTGGAGACAAGGACACAGGCTTTGAAAACACCTCCCATTATCACCATGGCTCCAACCCTGCAGACCAATTCCTCAGACGGGCAGTCCTTTCTTTTTGTTTCTGCTCCATGACCTTTGTCCTTTTGGTGTCACTTCCTTCTTGCAGGCTCTGCGGCAGCGTTCTGCCACACTGTCGGAGGCCCAGCACAGTGCCCAGTCTGCCCAGACAGAATGGGCGTCTACAGAGGAAAGACTGCGTGGCCTTCAGAGGGCAGTGGCTTTGTTGGAGACTGAGAAGAAGGATGCTGAGAGGCAGGCTGTGAGGTTGGAGAAAGACAAAAATGCACTAAGGAGTACGCTGGATAAGGTGATTCCATACATAACAATTGGGCACATTACACAAAAAAAAATTGAATTATGATCATTGGATTGGTATTCTCAGTCACAATGAACATATTGGTTTGTAACTTTGTAACTTTTCCGCCGTTAGGTTGAGCGTCAGAAGCTGAAGACAGAGGAAGGCAGTATGCGCCTTTCAGCAGAAAAGGGTCGTCTGGATCGATCCCTTAATACTGCGGAACAGGAGCTCCAGGATGCACAGCAGCAGATTGTTCTACTTCAGGTGGGCACTGTTGGTGCTTACAATAAGGCTAGACTAGACAAACAAGAGCAAACAACCAAGCCTATTGTCTGCTAAGCGACTGTCTGCATTCTTAGGGATCTCTATTATTGGAATCAAGGACTGCTTATACTTATGAGTATTGCTGAAAAAATATACTGTATGTATTATTATACATATACAGATGATTTAATGTCTTTCTGTTCTTTTTCAATTTCTTTCCAAGTTGTTCATTACTATTGTATCATGGGGGGTCCCCTTAAGTTAAAAGGCAGGAAAATCGAACCTCATGTGTACTTGGGTTGGAATCACTTCCAAATGGCTGGGGCCTAAGGAGCTCTTAATTCTAATTAATTCAGATCTTAATCCATCTGCTGCTTGTTATTTTCACATAGTTAAGGAGAAGCGATTTTGAAAGTATTATTTCTATTATTATTCTGGGTTCTGGTGTAATTAACATAATTTCACAGTGTAGCATTGTATTTATGATCTAAAACACCTTTACACTATTAAGATTATCACGGTAAGTAATCGTTTTGTTTCTATTAGATTATCCTTTAAGATAATCACAAATACAATATGTTCTATCTTACAAGGTTGCCAGTCAATGAAACAGAGTTCACTTAGGAGGATTTAATTAATGTATCACTGGTTTGTCGTATGTGTGTCTGGATAGATGCAGCTGGCTGAGATGGAGCAGTCTTACAGCCTGAGTGAGAACTCTGTTCGACTTCGTGAAGAGGCCCAGCGTGAGGCAGAGCGGCTGAGGGTAACCCAAAGGGATGCAGAGCGGACGCTGGCCACCAGAGAGAGAGCCCACCGTCAAAGGGTAAAAGGCTTGGAGGAGCAGGTACGTCTGACATTAAAGAGGAGTTGTTCACTCTCTGCGAGCTGTTGTCCAAAATGTCTATATCCCTTTCCTCCCTCTAATGACGAGAATACTTGCCTTACCTGTTGAGTTGGACATACATACATACTAAATTGATATGTATATGTGGTCTCTGTGAGATAATTAAATTAACCTTGACACTTTCTTGTAGGTGTCCACTCTGAAAGAGCAGCTTCAGCAAGAAATGAGGCGACGGCAGCCCTCCCTACCCTCTTTACTATCGGGCAGCAACTGAGCAGCATCTCATCTCCGACCAGCATTAATAGCAAACACTTTGAAGTATTACCTCTACATTCTCTTTCATGCATTAAAAGAAAATTGGGGTGGGGGTAATGCTATACCCCGACAAGGTTTTTATCAATATACTTAAACTATATAGACAATATACAAATGTCAAACTTATATTGAGAATTGTACAATGTAGATAATGTAGGAGTTGTGGGGTTAGATAATAATGTCTAAGTTTACAATGGCTTTATAGGTATTTTTTCCTGGCCCTTGTTATTGACTTACCCCACTATGCCTACCCTGATCTCTCTCATTCTACTCAGGAAACATTTGAAGATGCTTCTGGGTTCTTCAACATACAGTACATAATGGATCCAAAACCAGTCTTCTGTTGGCTACTACTGTCTCTCCCCCTTTTATATAGAAAGTCTACATGACTGAAATAAAGTCCTCAGTCAACTTAAATACCGGGCAACAAATGGGCCTGCCATACTGTATGGAGAAGGCTGAATTGTGTTATAATTATTATATATATATATATATATTTTTTTTTTCAAATGAAGGATGTTGTTTGGGCCAAGTTTGAAAGTGTTAGAGAAAAATTTGGGTCCACAAAATACTTGATGTTAATTTACTTTTATAGTCTAGTTTATAGATTTATAGTCTAGTTATTTTTATACTCTCCTTACAACTATCACCAATATGTAGTTTTCACAGAGAATGCACATGGATACAAGGAAATGAATTGTGTGCACTCATCAGGTCTGATACATGATTGATTAATATTTTCTGTGCCCTGTGTGCTTCATGCCATCTATATTAAATGACCTTAAATGTGGAAAACAAAATGTAATTTATTACAAATACATTTCACGGAAGAACAGTCTTTAACAAATATTTCGTCATTCTTTATAGAGAGATAGTTTTACTAAGCAGTAGTGCTGTTTGTGAACCACTTGTCTTTGTTGTTGTTTTAGCCACTAAAGCTGCTGCATGGATATTAAGATATATTTGATAAATTAGTTTTTATCATATTTGTCTAAATATGACTGGGGTTGTTCCCCTCTTAGCCAGTGATGCAATGGTCGATAATAATACAATAGGAATATTGACAGTGTGGTTAAGCCCCATCACATTTCTGCATCTTAAAATGTTTATGAAGTTGGAATTTTAATCAAATCTGATACTAGAATAAAGGCATCCTGAGTGAACAAACAAAATGTGGAAACTTATTTTATTCTTTACAGAAGGCTACTTCAGACGATCAGATTGCTTTTTAGTAAGCAGTGACTTCTGCCTTCTATATTTTACAGGAATCCAATGTTTGCATATTGTCTGTTAGTTTGCGCCTATGCTCATAAAACCAGACTATAGCTCAGATGACGGAGGATCACAGGCTGTTGTTCATAGCTTTTTTGTGTTCTTGGGACATTTTATGTATTTTGTCAGGACAGCCAATCCTGGAACTGGTGCCCCAAACTTTCTGTATTCAAATTATATAGCTATACTGCCATTCAACTGACGTTGATTTTGTTTCAAGATTAAATGCATCAATAGTGTCTCTAGAATCTATGTGCTCAACGCCTCAGTATTGTGGCATTAACTTCAGTTGAAGTGGTTCTACAAATTATTCCACAGCCCTGGGGGACTGGTCAGAAGCCACAGGAAGTGCTTGGTTGCAGCTATTTCTGCATATAGTGGCTTAACCTGTTGTTGAGTTAAGGGGTGATCAGAAAAAGATTTTGCGATGCTAAAATTTCTACATTGAATAAGTATCCAAGTTCGGTGTTAATTGTTCATTTAGGGCTACTTTTATTTAGCACTGGATTCTGAAGATCTGACAAAAACAAGTGCAAAAATGCAGAAAAAGTCCCAGTGCAAATACTTTTTCAATACACGGAACATCTTGAGTTTTAACTTCAGTGCGAAGTGGTCATGACTAACACTAGTCATTACAACGACTGCTTTTTCACACAGGTACAGTAAACAATAAGCACCTAAATCCAATGAATAATAATAATGATAAAAAACTATATGAAACGGTAAAAAAGCTAAATATTTTAAAACTTGTTATACAATTTAGCGCATCTGATTGTGTTTTGCTTTTTGTGTTCCAAAAAGCACCAGTGTGTATTTGATTTTATAGCACCAGTGAATTACAATAATTAAGAATACAACTATCCATACACTTGGGACCTGTTAGATAGACCTCTCATTAAGCACAATATGAATAAGGATGAAGTTAAGTTTCAACAGTTCTTTGGTTCAAGACAAATGGATGGTGAAAGAAATGACATAAGTCAGTGGAAGAAGACTGGGAAAGAAAAGGAAAGATAGGTGTAAAAAATGGAGTTGTGGCAGTATCTGGGCTGACATTCTCTCCACTCCACTCCCTCCATTCAGCAGCCACCACAGCTCTTCCCACAGCTGCTCCCCAGTGATCCACACTGGCCACTCAAAGCTGCCACTCCACAACGTGAGAACTGATCACGGCACATGTCAGCTAAAAAATGAGGTAGACAGAGAGATTTATAATATATCTCCTACATAGAGTTTTGTAAGCCCCTCATTTGATTGACAACACTGAAATTGATTAAACTTGCACTACGAAATTGAACCCACCACGTAGCAATTCTTCATGTGCACACACAGTCCTTACACAGACCTCCTTGTTGACGACATACACCCGGCGTATGCTGAAAGCAGAGACATTGTAATGCTTAAGGTTTTTATAAAACTACAGTATTAAAGACTTGTCACATGCTACATACCTGTAGAAACAAAGGCTATTAAGGCACTGTTTGCATGGTTTGTGTACAGAGTAAAGTCGGGTGCAAGGGTATTGCTCCTCTCTGCAATCTACAGCAAAGCAGAAGAAAAGGTAAGTGATTAGAAAGGTAGAAGAGACGCCCAATAAAGGCAAAATCTAACTATGGATATATGAGTCAAAATGTATTTCATATTCTTACCAAGAGGGCCAGGTTCAGTGGGCTCAGTTTCCAACCCTGAAACACATTGAAATCGGCTTGTGAACGTTAACATGTTTTAATATCAAAAACCTGTGAAGTGGCCATAATAAATAATGGTTAATAATCAGAGGATAGCACACCAGACTGTACACGACCTGCAAGTGGGTCTGACAGAACCTGCTGCTGAAAGTTTGTGTCCGAGTCCGAATTGTCTGAGGGTATAAAATTAAGTATGTAAATGACATGTAGTACAGTCCCTAAAATAAAACGGTAAACACGTTTGGAAAAAATTATAAATATGCATCTCACCTATGCCATAATCAGGTCCATAGTCCTCTGTAAACATATCGATTACAAAAAGGATTAGGTTATTTATTATATTAGATGATGCTGTTGCTCTGTTATGTGAAGTGATGTGGAGCAAGATGGGACCCAAATTAGTTTTGTTGGCACACTTCTACAGACATGAATTACTCACCCAAAACATAAGGATCTTGGAAGAGCTGGGCAAGCAGCAATGCTGTCAAGATATTTAAAATCAGACTGAATTAAATATAGATTTCCGGCATTCTATACTGTACAATACCTTTTTACTGTTATTGTTTCACTTTGTTGAATGTAAAACATTGCAATTGCAAACAATATAGATGGATTGGACTCACCTGGCAATGAAATAAGTATGAGAACTTTCATGGTTGCTATATGTTAAAGTAGACAGACACTATGAGGAAGAGAGTATAATTTAGAAAGTGAAAAAAAGAAAATGACTTTCAAAGGTTTGAAAGCTTGCGTCTTTTTACAAAGAGATTTATTCATAGATCTGTTCATTTCAACATCGCGCTTGCCTGAACTCTCCTTTCACACTCCCATATTAAATACCCTTCATGGACTTTCCAAGATTCCTTTTCTGTCCTTGCTCACATCATCTGTCCCCTTTCCACTCAAATATCCGATTAGGAAATGGAAAGAGAGCTCTTTGACAGAAAAGAAGTTATGTGTCTTTGTTAAAAATGTGTTTTTCTACTTTACTCAGTTCTTCAAACTGCATAAAAACTCTCTGCACACTTAGGTCTGCATTCCAGGAAAAGAACCACTGAGCCTCAACAACCCACCCCTTTCTCCCAGTCTCCCAAATCCCTCTTTCCACATCTTTCATTTCCCTTCTGTAGTCTTCAGTGGTCATTTTCTTAAAACCCCTTCCCCCTTTCAGCTTGTTCTTTCTCTTCGTGCAACAAATCGTCTAATTGTGTTATCGCAGAATAAATTAATTTAAAAAAAAAGTAATCTGTTAAAAACACCCAAAAAACGAGTGAACTGGAAATAGGCTACATTGTTGGAAATAAAACAAAGTTTTGATAAGTTTTTCCAAATAGTTTGGATGTAAAAAGTTACAATACACTTTCCCCCTTCAGCCATACTGTACTCAAAACAGATACAAAGAGCTTAGGTAGTTGATTCTTGTTTATACTTTGTGGGACTGCCTTAGGTAAGTTTAATGTGGGCAAATGTAATTGTAGAGTATGTTTGCACGGAGACTAAGTGTGTGTATGTTTACTCA
>JAVQJS010160280.1:0-33070 GCA_036024795.1 Galaxias rostratus
ATACAGACTCTGTTCACCTTAGTACCCCATACACCGGTCATTTCTATAACTTATATTTGTATATTTTGAATTAGATCTTATTTACTTTGCGTTATATTTTATTGACATATTTTATTGACCTATCTTTTTTTTATTAATGTCTGCATTAGCGTTGGGTGTTGAAGAGACACAAGAATTTCATTGCATACTTTTGCCTCTGTAATAGTTATGCATATGACAATAAAAAACCTTGAACCCTTGTCTTGCAGTGGGAACCAAATACAATTTTAAACAAACATTTTACATAAACACTTTAAACCAACATCTGATAATAATCTATGTCCCCCCACCACCACCAAATTCACGTTGACATGTCTTACACTTTATGTGGAAATGATGCGATTTAACCATTTACTGTATTTCCCAAGATCTACCAAATATTATTGTAAAATAACATTTATCTTGAAGCACCATACAAAGAAACGTTTATTTTAGCAAACAGACTATTTTAATGTGTATTTAACTGTTAACCAATAGGTAAACAGAGCAACGCTTGAGTCTGTTATTTTAAAATGTGTAAAGCTTGTTTAAAATGTTTGTGCTGATGAAAAAATTCAGAAATTTTTCACGTTCAACAAAAGTAATTTGGTGAAACTGCTTTGCACATTACAGAATGAAACAACAATTCAACAGCATGGAAATCATTGAAAAATATCACCAGTGCAAATACAATTATTGGCAGTGCATATGTCTTTATTTTAATTAATGTATGGATACCCTGAAAATTGGACAATGGTATTATTGAGACTCTAAAAGAGACCTGAAAAGGCTATAATAAACCGATTAGTTTTGTTAGGTGACAAATTATATTCTACAACACGAAATGTTGCTGGAACACAGCAGCAGGGCAATGTCTTAATAAAGTATAATTGGTTAATTAATTGTTCAGTTTAAACATTTATGGGATTTTCTCCTTACTCTTCCCATATAAACTGGATACTGGGTTGGGGTCCTCCCAGATGGTTGCACACCGTTTTCATCAGGTCTGCCCTTTCCGACAGGCGGGATTGCGGGCAGACCGTCACTGCTCTGGGTTGGACCCACCCATACCCAGAAAATAAGGAAAGGAAGGGCGGAACATAATAGGAGCAGCAGGACAATCAAGCAAAATTGTCAACTTCACATGTTGAAATTACAGGTACTTTGGAAGATCTTTCTCCAATACCTGAGAAGAAATTAGAATGAAATAGTTACAAACATTAGTTTGATTTTATAGTCTGCATTTTCAAGTTCTGACGTCCAAATGGTTAAGGTCTAGTGAGGTCAATCATTTCTAAAATCTAGGTGGTCAGAAAATGTGTTATTGAGAGGCATATATATCTCTGATCATTTTACCCTGGGATTGTCCATTGGGCTGTATCTCTTTATCACTTTGCCCTCTCTGCTGATCAGGAACTTTAAAAGAAGAAACAAAAGGTAACGCTATTTTAAGATGAATGTAGAATTCATAATACTGCTAATAAATAACATTTCAATAAAAAATAATTTTTTTGTAAAATAAAAATACATTTCTATATAATTTGTAGGCATTCTTGTAATTCAATCTCATCTGATCAAAGGTCTATTATTTTTGAATAGCTTCAGCCCCCCTCCTTTTCTGCTTGCCATGCATAATCACAACAGTCATGCGATAAATGGTTGTGAAAATTTACCTTGGTGAAATTCCACTTAATTCTACTACAGGAAGAAGGGAATAAAAACAAAAACAAAATTTAATTTTATAATTTCGTTATCAACAATCATTTCAGAAAGTTGCCAATAGTGCTGACAACTTTGAACATCCAGTTATAACCATAACTTTATACAATTATAAAGTTATTATCAAACACATCGTGCACATTATGTAGGACCAGCTTTGAAGCCAGGGTGTCCCCATGAACTACTTCCTTTCCAAGAAATCCTCTTCCATTTGGCTGCTCCTTCAGCCACTTCCACAGGGGGTGAGCACTGTGCCCGTTCACATCGATTTTACTGAACATGTCAAACTCAGCATTGAGGGATTTGGCAAACTTCTTAATCTGAGCATCTGTGCCAGGCTTAAGACAAAATATGAAGAACAAGTTATTTTGTTTTTACTTATCTTGAGTGGTTTAATTCCATCTGTGGATCTCTAGATTCTAGGCTACATTGTCTGCTCGGACAAAAATGTTCTGGCCTTATTCCTCTGGTGGAACAAATATGCCAAAGTATAAATGTTTATTTATGCTTTAGCTTGGTTAAATGTTTTAGCTGAATTATACTTCTTACTCCAACATACCCATTTTTTCAGTATTGTGACTTCTCTTAAGAGGCTTATGTTTGACATAGGGCACAGATTCTGTTGCAGTTACAATTAAGACTACCTATTATATTAATGTGTGATGGCTGTCCCGATAATTGTCTTACATTTTGTTCACACTTGCTGGCTATATAACTAGAGGATGTTAGGTCATTAAACTACAATTTTGCTCAAGTAGCCCAGGCAAACATTTGAGATGTATCCTACCTCACAATTAAACTGGTTGGAGGGGAAGGCCAGGATGCTTAAACCTCTCTCAGCGTACTTAGCGTGCATCTCCGCAAACTGAGAGTAGTTTATAATTGTGTTTCATTTGGAGGAAACGTTGGTGATGATGACAAGATTTCCACTGAACAACAGAATACAGATACATCATTAAGATAAGACTGTCAAAACAAAAATGTCTCCAAAATGTTCTAACCATAATATACCTTAACCGTTTATCCATCCATTATATCAAACATTAAATTATTCTGGATGAAAGAGTATAACATTTCAGGTTACTATTACAGATTCACTTTATTTAAACTTGTCACCTGTATTTTTTTAGAGACACTTCATTGCCATCAATGTCCTTGGCAGAAAAGTCATAAATAGATGTAGCCGTCTGCCAGTCCTCTGGTGGGGTGCCCTGTGTGTGAGACAGACAGACTGAAAAGTGTAAGTGTTGTATATAAAAGTATAGAAAGCAGTTTTGGGTTAGTGATTGTCCAAGCCTATGCCTAACCATGGTCTCAATGCAACTCTTCCATTGTGAAACATCGTCTTGATGTCTTTCAAGAAGATTTCCAAAGACATTCTATTTTCATCAGCAATAGCAGGAATGCCCTCTGTTCTAATCCACATTAATATACTGTGTACAAATGCATGAAGTCTACGTGAACTGAGTCCTGTGTATAGCAAACTGCAACTAAAATGCTTAACAATAAAACTGAAATAGACTCTTGAAATAGACATTTTGAAAACATGCCGATCTGCAAACGTCTGGTGGGAGAAGAAGGACAGTATGAACTGTATTGACAAAATATCAATAAACATCATTCAACATCTAAAGGTTGGTATTTCATCTAACATTCAAAGGCTAGGAGCAGCATCACATTATCTATATTTTTAAAGTTTTGATAGTCCTCCCACTTTTTGGGGAAATATCATAGAGATATCCCAGTTGCAGATGTATAAGCATTGCCACCAATACGTACATTCGTTCAAATTCTGAGTCCATGAGCTTCACATGAGACTGACAACTTTTTGTATCTCTGTTTCTTAAATTCATACCAATTGATTCTTTTTTGGTGAGTGCTTTAACACTTGTAGATATTGCATCAAATAAAAACACAACTGAGCTGCCACTGTTGCATTGATTGCACTAAAAAGAAGCACTCTAAAAAGAAATACTGATTTGATTAAGACCATATAGTTTCACGAATATATTGTTTTCTTATTTTAAGTCGATATCTAAGTATATGTCAATTACTGTAGGCTACTAAGTTTCTTAGGTTCAGGAAACGACCGACCAACAGGTACTGATCGTTGTGTCAATTATGTTAAAACCGGTAATTATATTTGTAATATTTATTTGAACATTTGGAAAAGTACACATATTTTAGCAACGTCTATTAAGCATACCCACCTGATTTTTCCCGAACAAAGGCATGACGTGGGGTTTTCCACAGGCGAGCCGACTCAAGAGAGTATTTGTGGTGTCTGCTCAAACTGGCTGCGCTTTTTAAATATCAGGTAAGTAGGCGTGGAAAAATATCTCCAGTTCTTTAGAACGTTATTTCTGACAGTACCTTTTCTGATGTTTAGGCATGCTACGAACGGCATTTGGATCAAAATTATGTATACCTTTTAAATTGAAATGCAGACAGGAATACCACGCAAGACATCAATTTAATGTCTTATTATAGGTTCAAATACATGATTCATTTAAATGGAAAACCCTAAAATACACAATATAAAGCTTTTTAAAGCTGTCAATGTAGCGTAGAATCTCAGTTAATCTATATATTGATGATATCAATAAACATTTGTCAAAAAGTATTCTGTTGGAAAATTGTGCACTAAGGGAAAGTATAAGTTCCGGTGTCTTCAATGTCGATGTTTTAGCTGGACATCAGCTGGTCAGGGTCTTCCCATGCGGTGCGCACACCATGGTAATCAGGTCTGCCCTTTCCGACAGGCGGGTTTACGGACAGACCGTCACTGATCTGAGTTGGGCCCATTTCTAGCCATTGATCCATGAAGACGATGAAGAGGAAGGGGAAGGATGGAAGAACAAATCCCAAACATAATTCAATATGTCTATCAACCATCTCAATATTACAGATACTTAAGAAAGTCCCTCTCCATCCCCTAGAAAGAGAGAAAACATTTACTCGGTGAAAATATGCAAGTGCAACCAAATAAAATAAATATTATGGATGGAAACCACCAAGGTTCTTAGTCAGAACCATCCCTTTACTTTGCATGCAAATATCCAGCTGCCTTTTTCATGGAATGCTGTATCTCACTATAAATTTCTACAGAATCTATGCATACTACCATTATCCTTGGTGTATCCCAAAAAGATGTGGACTCTTTTTCTCTGAACAAACCTCCTTATTTTAATCACAAGTCGGTGTAAACAAGCAAGTGGCTCTTCAAGGTGTTTTTCCAATGAAGCCAAATGTCAATCATGTCAGGAAGTGAGCAGAGCATTAGTGTGTGCATTTAAATCTAGGTTTGGCTTACTCTGGGAAAATGCATTGGGCTGTATCTCTTCATCACTTGGCCATCTCTGTTGATCAGAAACTAAAGCAGCGAAAAAAGACAATGGTAGTACATGTAAGTATAACAGAATAACATTACTGGATATTGTACATGGCATAAATAATATCTATCTAAATGTATATGATCCATCCATTTATTGCTAACTTTATGATTTTAGAATTTTTGGATGTATTAGGACTTTCCTATTTCCATTGCATAGGTGTGATACAACATCTATTTACCTTGCTGAAGTTCCACTTTATGCTTCTACAATGTGTTGGGAACAATAAATGAAATAACATGTGATTAAAGTTCCTCAACACCAATCTCAGCAATGAACTTACATCGATATTACAAATGATTGAATGTTACCATATTATATCCAGTAAATGAACAATCCTCTGAATAACAAAGAGCCGTGTCATATTTGAACAAGTCCCAATGGTTTGTTTTTATGGAGCTCCTACCTTCCAAAAGATCCTCTTCCATTTGGCTGCTCCTTCAGCCACTTCCACAGGGGGTGAGCACTGTTCCCGTTCACATCGATTTTACTGAACATGTCAAACTCAGCATTGTAGGATTTGGCAAACACCTTAATCTGTGCATCTGTGCCAGGCTCCTTTAGAAGAAAACTCATCGTTGTTTGTTTTGCTTTGATTTAGTAACTTTTAGGGTGACCTTGGGGCACCTTAGCAGTCCTAGTTCATGCCATTCCCTTATTATTTAGTAAGGCAACGCATAATTCAGCTTTTATCCACAGCCCCCCAACATCTGCTTCTGCACCACGATTTTAAAGCAACTCTTTTTATACACTGACCCACTTAAACATTGCTTCATAGCACAGTTAGGCTGTATGGCTGTAAGGTTTAGGCTGTTGACAGTGGGTGTTTCTCACCTACCTTCACCACCGCTTCAACCTAGTTCCTGTCTGTTATTATGTATCTATCAGGACCCAAGGGGACTCTACATAAACCTGTTCCCTACCTGGGGTTGTTCCCTGAAAAATGTGGGCTTGGGGTGGCAGCATCCAGGGCTTCAGTCACCATGAGGTCAACAGTGAAATGCATTAAAATATAAGGCTAAATAATAGGTAAATGTGTTTGTAAGATGTCTAGACTGAAGTACCATTTTTCTCCATATTCAAGCACACAGCATTTTTGCCTTCAGGATATTCTCATGAAAAGGCTTGTTGTGTTGTACTATGTATGTCACTAACCTGATTAAACTGGTTGGAAGGGAAGGCCAGGATGCTCAAACCTCTCTCAGCATACTTAGCGTACATCTCCACAAACTGAGAGTAGTTTGCTGGGGCAACGGATCATCTGGAGGCCACGTTGGTAATAATGACAACATTTCCCCTTAAAAAAAAGAAACACAGTTTAAAGAAATACTAACAAAAGAAAAAAGGCCTCCAATAGGATAATCAAATTGAACACTTTAGTTCGTTTTGCATCCTCAACAGATTTAAAATAGGTATTTTGTTTGTTTTTTATAATTTACACAATTTCCTGTGTTACCTGTATTTTTCTAGTGAGACTTGATTGCCATCAATATCCTTGCATGTGAAGTCATAAATAGAGGAAGCATTCTGCCACTCCTCTGTTGGGCCAAACTGTGAGATAGAAAAACTAAAGTGTAGAGAATGACCCTGCTTAAATGAAAGCTATGTCCATGTACAACTCTGGTCCAACACTCCCACAGTTATGCGCTGTAGTGCCTCTTGGCCTCAGGCAAAGAGGGAAAGTATAAAGGAAAAACATTTGTCAGACCTTTTGTACATTCCTTGGGATGCAGAGTGTTAGAGTAGACCCAAATAAATAAAATGTTAAGTAAGTGTATATGTTACAAAGCATTGCCACCTTGTTCGTTTCTTTCAAATTTACCATATCTACTCTGTTCCTTAACGTTTTACAATGGATCCATTATCTATTGATCATTTTGGATGGGTGCTTGAAGACCTTTAAGCATTGCATCAAACAGAAACAGAAATAGACTGGCACTGTTACATCTTGGAACTTTTTTCCTGGGTTAATACATGAGAATGGGTATAACAGTACAATCCTACATTGGCATAAGTTTCTATCCATTGGTTTCTCTTATTACTCAGAAAAAATTAATCCAAAGCACACGCAAAACATTTCACAGACGTCTAATCCTCAGGAAAACTCAACTGCAAACGTATCACTTCAACTGCATTTTTAAAGAAAGTAACCAATGGGTTCTTAAAAAGTTTAGGATGAACAACTCATAGGATACTGCTGCTTTTATTTTGCCTACCTACCTTGTTTGTCTTGAACAAAGGCATAATATATTAAAAGTGTTTCAGAAAAATAAAATAGAGAGTTGTCAAGTGAAAAAGTACTTGATGCGGTAACTCCTGAGAAATAAAGGCTGCCTTTTTTATTATCATGAGTGGGCGTGGAAAATTATTTCCTGTTCTTTTAATTATGTGGAATTCTTGTTTTTGAAGCAGAAATTTGTAACTCAAATTTCTAAAGTGTTTCCTTTATTCGGCAATGAAAAGGTCTGTGGCATTTCATAACTTTGGCACCATTGCCAAAAGAACGGTTTACACTGTCGTTCTCTGCCGAAATGATTTGCCTATCATTATTCAAAATAAAGACTGGAATTGACACTGTCGGATTTGCATGTAGATGTTTAGATATACATAAAATACAACAAACAGTTATGTTGATAAAAATAAAGCTAAAGTTAAAGTGACTACAATCGAACAATAATGCTGTTTTATAATCAGTCAAATCTTTAAAGCATTTTATGTTAGATTCAGTGTAAAACTGACCTGAAGTTACCATATATTTGAAACAAAGAAAAATAAAACAGCCCCTTTGAGACCTTTAGTATGGAATAGGAACACTAAAACTACTTCAGCTGTCAAAACATTTTAAAAAGTATTATTGTGACACAAAATGATATACATAATTTATATACATATATATGATATCAATATTTAATATAATTTAAAATAATTTAATATAAGTTAGTAACAAATTAATTATGTAAATTGTATGAATGTTTTTACACTGGCCTACTAAATATCTTTTGCATGTCCTATTTGTTTACAAGACAAAAGTAGTGTGAGATGTGAAATTAAGATTTATGCTGATTTACGTGGAAGTGTAAAGCTGCGTAGTTACGGCCATAACAGCCATAACAGATGCCCAGCCATGCTTCTTTATTTGTGGCCCAGCACCGTTACCTAAATGTAGTGTTGATTCTCTCTGTTAAAGCTTGTTCCCAAAATCCTGCCTTTCTTTACTAGAGGAAGTGACAGACATTCTAGCAAGAGAGTATCAATTGTCTGCATGAAAATATGTGAAATATGAAAAAGGCGTACCGATAGCGTAAATCAAGGTTGTGAGCTCTCAACTTTATGATTAAGCTTGTTGGCTAAATTAAACTTATGGTCGACGCTACTGTGTGTGTATGAGAAATGCCACAGATATCACCCTGGTAGTATAATTATATTTTACTGTATGGAAAATCATGTAGAGTTCCTAAAATCTGTTCGGAGTAACACAGTATGTTTACTGTAAAGGATTTTTGCATGTTTAGCGTCACAGTGACCATATTTACATACAGTCAAAAACCTCCATAACACAAAACAAATTTTCTTGAAATAGCATTTTATTTATGATAATTACTTCACAAATATCCAGCACAAAACAGAAAAATACATACATCTACAAGAAATACAAGCAACATTTAGAAAGAGAAATTAAATTGCAAAGGGCATAGATATTCAAACTTTCAGTGCCGTAATAAACCCCGCAGCACATTTCACATTAAATGTTTGGCTTCGAGGTGCATTAAGCATGGCAATATGAAATGCATTACAACAACATTGGCCAGTAGGCTGGCAATGTATAAGTTTTAAAAAGCAATTTCTAAAATATGATTAGAATACAAAATTAAACCTGTTAAAATGTGGGAACACGGCACAATCAGTCCTTTCAATAAACAATTGTAGCACTTTTACCACAGTGAACCCATTCAATTGAATCAATACTGGTTTGAAACATCCACACAGCAAAAATTTAATCTATTGCTTAAAACACGCTCAAACTATTTCAGAGCAGAAAACACTAGAAGCGAGTTCAAGATTGATTGTAATTTGAATGATTGGTGATTTGATTTATTACACTAACTCTGGTTCCCTGTCCCTACTCCTGGACAAAACGAGTTTATTCCCACACAGATGTCGATGTGGATGCTCCACTAGGCCGGGAACAGAGTAGTTGTTGTTGGACTGGTTTAGATTGAGCTCTGCCAAGGAGCTACTCAGACCTCCATCTCTGGTGGCCTCCTCCTCTAGATCAGGGGGCTCGCTCTCTGGTGGGGCGGGAGGCTCCTTTCCCTCTGATGGCTCGAGTCCCTCCAGGTCCTGATCAGTGTCAGGCTCCTGGCTTTGGTCTGGTTCAGGGTCTGTGAGACACATGGACTGGCAGGAGAAGTCCAGGCTGCTCCTGTAGCTCAGCTGGTCGTCTTCCATGCTGATCTCGCTCTCCTGTTTCACCAGGTCGGGCCGCTGACGTTGGCCTGCCCTCCGATCGCTCTCCTCCAGCTCAAAGTCGGAGTCCTGCAGCTGCTCACTGGAGCCCAGAGAACCGGGTGAACTGCCTGGAAATGAGGCGCACAGAGACATTGGTTCAATCTCCACTCAATCTAACGTCTAACTTATTTTTCCAGACTCGACCACAAGAAATGTTACATTGAAAATGTGGGAAATGGAAAGGAGAAAGAGAAGAAGAGATGTGGGCCTTCATCTTACCGCATCCCTCCTTATCAGATTCTATCCTGTTCTGCCCCTCTGGGCTTTCCTGCTCCTCTGTTTCGACAGCACTTGCAGTCCTGCTGTGTGCAGTGTCACTCTAAACCAGCAGAGGGAAACAATGAGCCAAATAAACCCTAGAAATAGGGAACTTTTGATGTGACAGTTTCGCTTGTATGCAACATGAATGCAAGTATTCAAATTAAAAGGGAACTGTTCGGAATCAGCACTGACACAGCTTTGTTGCTATGAGAGGAAGTGTGTGTCAGAGGTTTAGCGTGGTTAACCTGAACCAGCACTGACCTGTTGGGTGATGGTGGTGGTAGAGGAGGAGGAGGATGTGTGACTGGACATGGAGGTCTGTTTGGAGTGGAAAAGGGAGGTGTAGAAAACCACCAGAGTCTCTATGATGCGGGCCTGGTGGGGGTAGTCCACCAGGGAGGACAGAGACACGGTGGCCCCAGTGGGACGCGGGCGCATCAGAGAGGGCCCAAACACTATGCCCAGGTTACTGGGACTCATCTTGTTCTCTTGCTCTAATTCGGCAATCCTGGAGAACGGCGTGGCGAAAGAAGGGAGAGAAATAGGAGGCAATATTAGGGAGGTAAAATCTCATTACGTGTAATGACTTGGCCATGAGATGCTTTTTGAGTTGACCCAACATATAAATGAGTTCCAGCCTCAATCCATCCAAGGGGCTGTGTGGTTTACCTGCGGAGGTGGCGGGTTATGTAGCGCAGCGTGGTGAGGTTGGCTTTGGGCAGGTCTCGGAGGATGTCCCTCAGTTGGTCCACGAGGGCCAGGATGTCGGGATCGGTGTCTTGGCCCAGGTCCACCAACTCAGGGCCCCGGCCAACCCCGGCACCAGGCCCGGCCTCCTGTCCTTCCGCCAGGTCCCCCTCCGCCTGAAGGCTCTCCTTGGCCAAGCCCATCAGGCTATTGTACAGGCGAAACGGCATGAGGGGCTCTGGAAGCTGGGGTTGGGCCAGAGCAAAAATATTACCCAGTTGGCAAAGATAGTTCCGTCTAGCTTGCCCCGCGGACGACATGTAGATTTTATCATGGCTTAGGTCGGTGTGTCACCTGTCGCAGGTAGAGCTTGAGCACGTTGCTGATGTCATGGGGAGAACACTGTGATAGTTCCACCAGCTCCTTGCCGTTCTCAAAGGCCTGACACAGCTTCTCCACGCGGGTCTTCACCCCGTTCACCCTGTAGATGCCCTGCAGACAGGAAAAACACAAGTGGTATTTGAGACAGGCGCCAAGAGCTGATGATGTATGGCACAATACATGCTTTAAATGAAGAAAGGACTGGTTTGTCATGTATATGATAATCTAAAAGTTAGAGATAGAATTGTGGAGAGAAAAATATACATTCAAAAAGCATGTATGCACGCACACACGCGTGCGCACACACCTTCATTTTAAGGGCACGTCTCTCTATCTCAGAGATACACTTGGTGACGATGAAGGGTATGCCATCGCTGCTACAGCTGGCCACCTGGGAGAAGTCTCGGCCAAAGAGCTGGAGGCGGCCTTGCAGCTTCTTATGGCCGCACTGGATGGCCAGAGTCTCCAGGCAACGCTTGTGACACGCCAGGAAGCACTGGGGGAAGGGAGAGAGGATGGGGGTTGGTATCCCGTGAGAAGCCATGTTTCAGGGGAATCCAAAGTATGCTAGATAAAGTAGATCTGAGTGAGCCAGTGAGTGTGAGAGCGAGACACGGGTGTTTTGACTGTGTTCCTTACAGCCACATGGTGGTGCCACAGAGCTTGTTCTCTCACCTCCTCACACTCGGCTCCTTGGAAGTACACGTAGCTGTCACACTCCCGGCACTTAGAAGGGGTCCGCAGTTTTCTGAGCCGGTGGGTCAAGGCTGCCCTGGACAGGCCGATGTTCCGGAAGGGTCCAGTGGAGACCACCACATCCGGCTCCATGCCGTTAATACTCGAAGAGGAGGAAACTGGCCAAACACAAGGGGCTAAGTCAACATGTCAACACAGTAAAATGTTCATTTCAAGGACATTATTACAATAGGTTGCACTAAAAAAGGGGCCTTAAGAACAGCACGGCAGAAATGCATGTGATGAAATCCCTCATCATTGTTAAAAACTCATGACTAAGAAACAAGGAGAAGTGTCAGGTCTTACTTGGGGCTTCAAAAGATACCACGTTCCCATCTTTCTCATCCGCTTCTTCGTTGGACGACATGGTTCCCGTAGAGGAGGTCCGCGCCATTTTACAGATGTCACCTGCAAATTAAACACAAACATCCTACATTTCCATATCCAATCAAACAAGAAGGCTTGCTGAGCCTATGAGATTGTACTCTGGAACTATATGAGACGGGCCTCACCAGTACTGGCAGTAGGAGACTCCAGAGCTCCCTCTCCTCCTACACTGTCATCGCTCACTGTTGAGCCCCACGACTTGTGGCCTCGCCCTGGAAGACGGTGACAACAAGGAGTTTATAGACCGGGTCTACTTTTTGGAATGTAGAAAGGTCAACTAACAGTTTCACACTGAAAGACTAAGCATTTTAGTATCGATACCCTCTGACAAAATCTTGACAAACTACAGCACCTTCTGAAAGTGTTTGAGTTAATTGTATAACATGGCAATTTAGTTTTTCTTTAAAAAAAACACAGACAAATTTGAATACAATCTTAAACCAAGAAGTCACTGGCTTTTGAGCGGGGTTTCCATTCAGACATACTCTTTGTGTCTTCAGCGTCTCTGCCATCTCCTGGCCCCGTGTCTACAGTGCTGGCAGAGCTCTCTGTGTTGCCGCTCTGCTCTGCATTGAAGCTGTCATTACGGAGCCTGTTGGCCTGCCTGGAACCGCAACGCCAATCAGACATGACGTGATGCAATCAACAGTGCTTTTAGTTTTAGCATTGATCCTCAGAATAAAATTTGTTACAAGCAAGTCTAGCATTTTACGTCTACAATCTACTTCAGCAGAAATTCATATGGCCTTTATGGCAAAACACCCCCATCATTGAAGTGTTTTGAGGCACGGGAGCTCCACCACGCCACTCACTGAGCAGAGGCTGCACCGCTGGGAGAGTACGCCTCAAACTGGTAGGTGACTTCGGGTTGCTCGGGCAGCTGCAGGTCCCGGACGTGGGCGGCATACTGCTGGCCCGGGTCGTACAGCTTGCTGCTTTCACACAGCGTCTGGTAGTGGACAGGCAGCACCACCGTCTGCATGTGCATGATCTGGTAGTAGGAGATGGTAGCCTGGTGCGGGAGGGGGGCACAAGCAGAGGGAAGAACGGAAGTCAGATCTACTGCAAAACCAGAGTACTTACCTGAAGGAGTTTACTGCACACAAGTTGCACATTACTCTGGACTTACTCGGATTATCTCTACCATAACTATAGAATAAGAAGGTGCAACTGCACAACAGGAAATGCCCCACCAAGTGCACCATGTGTGTGTGCGTGTGTGTGTGTGTGTGTGTGTGTGTGTGCGTGCTTGCTTGCTTGCATCGTACTGACCGAGCGCAGCGTCTGGTCGCTCTGCTTGATGACCTCCTGCAGCTGCCTCAGCACCGTCACCTTGGTGTGCTCCAGCTCAGCCTGCTGAGTGGTGGCATCCGCCACACACGTCCTGTAGGTGGCCTCCGCCTCCTCCGCCTGAACACATGCCAGCACAGACAGCACACAAACACCCACGTCTATTGGTTAGCTGTCCACTTAGCTTGTACACAGACAAAAGAAATTTTCTGGGCGTGCTGAAAATGAAACCACAAGGAAATGAGTCAAAGGGTCATGACGTTGTAAATTGAAGAAGACGACTGGTTTCTTGAAGCCGTCCCAAGAAACAAGTCACCTTGACTACCCACAAATAATATGCAACGATAAAAAGTTGACGCCCAACCTGGGAAGAGATCCAAAAACCTTTCAGTGAAAAGGTTTGACACACACTTCGCTTACATGCCCTATTGATAGTACAATTTGAAACAGTAGGATGTCTGCGTTGGCAGGTTGTGGTGAATATGTGGGCGTGGAGGTAGACCTTGTTGCGAGCCTCTTCCTCCACGCGTCTCTTCTTGTCCAGAGACTTGGCGGTGGAGCCCCCGCCCTCCTCCTCGGCCCGGCAGGCTGCTGACTTGGCCTTGTCGTACTCCTCGTAGCGGGTCATGTAAGCATGCTTGGCCTTCCGCAGGTTCACCTCGCACTCCATCTGAAACCAGGCCCAAAGCACATCCCATGACAAACGGGGATTGGCTTTTACAAGGTTTGAATGGCCTCTGTAGGCGGTCAATGAGGTAAGTCTCTGATGCAGCTGGAGGAGCGAGGCCGCGGGAGGAGGAATGAGGTCGTACCAGTTTCCGCTTGGCTCGGTGCCACTGCTCCTTGATCTCCTTGCGCCGCTTCTCGTGCTCGTGTTTGCGCTGATTCAGAGGCTGCGGGCACGCACACACAAACAAACACACACAATAATAAAGTAGGGCAGTTTGCAGATTATAATCGGAAGGTGTATTGGAAGGCAGATGGTCACGATTGATTGTTTGTGTGTGTGTGTGTGTGTGTGTGTACCTGTAGGAAGGTCTGGTTGTTGAGGGTGGAGTTGGCCTGCTGCACTCCCACACACTGTTCTTGGTCCTGCTCCAGAGCCAGGGAGTAGATGGAGAAGAAGGGCATGTGGGGCTGCGGACAGAGGAAGAACACCGCGCTAGGATTCCCTGGGCCTACCCTCCTTTCTGTGGAGATGAGAATTCACTTCAAGTACCCTACCTGGGTGATACTGTGCTTGCAGGACTGGTACAGTCTTTGTAGGCCCTTGGAGAATTCCAACTCTGTGGGGTCAAATGGATATATAGGGGGTTATTTCAAATCCCGTTCAAACTGGGCTACAGTACATCAATGAGCAAGCACGTTTTACTGTGCCAGCTTGTTGACATCTGGCTAAGCATGGTAGTAGATTATTCATTGTGGAGTGTGTAGCTTTAGTGGTGCCTACCCAGTGACGTCCTCTTCTCCACATAGGTCATCAGGTCCTTCATATACTTGGAGATGGTCTTGGCGTAGAGGAGAGCAGAGTCCACTCCGCCCTCGCTACGCTGCAGAATGATGTCTACCTCTTCCGCTCGGGCTAAAAACACACACACACACACACACACACACACACACACACCCACACACACACACACACACACACACACACACACACTTTAAACAGACACATCGCTCGACTGCAATTTTTTATGAAAACCAGAACACCCAACGGTAAGCGTTCGTGAAGTATGACCTACCCATATCCTGGAGGTCACTCCTGAACTGGCCTCCCTCAGAGCCCTGACCGGACGCCCCATACAGGTTTTCCATTGACTAGGAGGTAGGAACACATGGGGATCATTTACAGATATGCTATCCTCGCCTATATTCACATTGGCTTTAGACACCTACAATACAGGTGGCTTTCCATTACAGTTTATGTATCGGAGTTTACTTTGTGTGTTTCTCCAACAGTTTACCCGGGACATAAGGGTGGTGTTTAGTGTAGAGTCTGGATGGACTAAAAAGAACATGGCCTTTCAGTTGAAAAAACATGACTAATGAACTGGAAGGAGTCCTGTTATCTAGAGTTGCAGAGGCTCTGCCTGCTACGTACGTGTCAGTGTGTGCTGCTGGTGTGTGTGTGTATGTGTGTGTGGAACAAGGGGCGGCCTAAGAGACATGCTGTGTCACTGTCAGGATGCTGGCCTCGTGGCCCTGGCTCAGACAGCTACACTTCCTCTGACAGAGCCATGAGACACACTCTGGACACATCGCTCAGCGTGACCCCAGCAGACAGCGGAGGGCACAGTGTCTCACCCTGCTCTTCTCTGTAGGCAGCAGGGACAGTAGAGTGCTGCTGTCCACCTCCCCCATGAGCAGCTCAGATACGCTGTGGACAAACAACCAGAGGCCATTTTACACACACCACAGTACCAGCATAAATACAGAGATCACCGGACAGGAACCGTAAACACTACATGAAATGGCATAATATGAGCAGGCATGTGAAGCTAACTTCAGAGTCCCTCTAATCAATTATAGCCTTGACACAGCGAAAACAATAATAAATGTAGGGCTTTACTTTAAACAAATATAAAGGACTTTATGTTCAGGTTGTATTTCTTGGAAGAAACGGAATAAGAGACAACAACGTTTGACAAAAGGAGGAAACCACCAGTCCAGCTCAGCCTGCTGGACATGGCCACCCTCTCACTTCCTTCTTGTGTCTTTGGTGCCCTGTGTCTGTCTATGTGGGTGACTTCACAGCACAGAGGAAATGGCTGTCCCAGTCACAGAACTAGGGCAAGGCATACCTGTACATGACAAACTGGCAATTTAGTCACCAGGACACTATTTGTACAAGGATGTAATATGCTACAAATATTGCAGTACAATATCACAGTACAATACAATATGAATCCAGGCATTAATTTATTTTGAAGTAAACGGGAGCTGCCAAAATAGAAAAAGTGGTAGTGCGGAGCAGAATGAACAAATGTAAATGTGTAAATTAGCTAGAGGAACACCTGAAGCTCAGACGGGAAATCGCATTAGTGCTGTCGATAACAATCGGCTTACACAGCTACACCCTGAACTGCATTTTTTTTAGATTTGGTTTCTGTGTAGGAGTAAAAACCCACTTCCTGTTTTCAACTCTGCCTTACGCAAATGTGTCACTACTGCATTGACTCTGTCGGAAGGCCCTTCTACATGTCAAATGGTTGGTAGTGTCTGTGTTTTGGGTTAGAGTACTGTGTGAATACTGAACGATCTCGCAGAAAAAATTACCCATATTTTGGATTACTATGGTCTACTGAATATTAATGGTGAACACCAGTGAAGGAAAATTAAGACAGTTTTGGAACCGCAACATATTACATGGGGCAGGAAATACCTGAAACGCTGCAGAGTCTTGTGTAACAATGACTGCCAACAGACTTCACTCCCAGATTAGCCCGATCAATTTATCTTTTTGGTCAAACATGGGAGAGAGGTGCATCACTTGACTTACTTGCTGCTAAAGGCCACTGCAATCGTTTCAATTGCTTTCTCAAATTCCTTTTTGTCTGCATCATTGGAAACCTCGTAATGAAATCCTGTAAATTAATGACAAAAAAAATTCCAATTGCTAATTTGTGACAAGACACTCACTTATTTTTATTTTCAGGCGGTATTCATATTCTTCTTTCGATAACTGTCAATATATTAGTTAATATATGCAGAAAATAAAGTGCTGTCTGCTTTTCTCCTGTATTCAGACGTCCTTTCTTATCCCAGAACCTGCAACGTGCATGATGCTACATTCATAAAAGATTTGCAGGGACCTTTGACTTTGGAGATGAGCTTCCCGGCTGCGGTGAGGATCTCCACTGTGTTCAGCAGAGGGTAGGTGTTGATGACCTGGCGCAGCACCCGCAACACCTCCCCCAGACACTCGTGGGCCAGCGGACGTCGGTTCTCCTGAGTACCTGCGCAGAGGAGAGGAGGAGAAGGGGGAGGAGGAGAAGGGGACCATGTCAGTCACGCAGGCGAGGCTAGGGAGGAAAACACTAGGATATGGCAGCAATTTGACTGAGACATTGAGTCAGGTGGTCAGACAGTAAGACACAGAGTTCCACTCCAACTGCCTTGACGTCAACAAAGACGTTTGCATTACTTCCTCCTCTCAGAATCACACAAGCACACTTACTGGTAGTGGAGTAACCCTCTGTGCCTCCCCCACTTCCTCTTTCTTTATCTAAATGGAGGACAAGCCCTGTGTTTCTGTACGGCACTCTCCTACCCTTATTCTCTGTTGATCAATATCTCAGTCAGAATAATTACAGGTGTGACATTGGGACCGTATGGCAAAGAAGATGGGTCAATTCTATCGGACAAACACATCAACATAAGTCATTTACTGAACCGTCCAGCTAGTGGAGCATTGTGTGACTTTGACGATAGCTTTGCCCAACAGTGTTTCTCCCCATTCCTGCATCATATTCTAACATAGCGAAAAAGCAATATTTACCAATTTCTTTGGCAAAACTCTAGATTAAAGAATGAAAAACTAACCAAAATACTAAAACTAACTCAAATAAAAATGATCATCTTCATCATTCTAACAAGCAGAGAAGACGACTGATAATAATGTCAAAGCTCAGGGGGCAGAACAATGTGGAGGACCTATGGAAGGAGCAACCTCAAACATGGCCCATGTCAGAGGCCATCCATCATGGCTTTCCTGTTCAACAAGCCGTGTCTGGCTGGAGGGGGCTCCGAGGAACGGATAGCAATAAAACCACAGACACGTACATCCAGCCTGACTACTGAGAGGAACACACCTTAAACCTTTTCATTTGATTGATGTAAGGAGAGGGTTTCACTTTTTCCCTGAAAGCTGCTATTTTGTTGTTGACCTTATACTGCAAGGCTTTAGGTATACTAACAAATTACCGGCTGTGTTACAAAGCCATTTTTCTTTCTGGAGTGGCTACATTGATTCATGGAGGGCTTAACCTCGTTGTGGTAGATAGCAGAGCACAGAGCCGCAGAACAGAGTGTGTGAGCAATTGTCAGGAAGTTGGCTTTTTGTTTACTCCAAAGCTAGGTCGGTATAACACACGCAGAATAAAACCCGCCCTGCAGTTGAGAGGGAAAGGGTTACTAACTTTTTAAAGATGGCCCCCTCCCGTATACATCTGATGCACGCAGCACGTGGCTGCAAGAATGATGAGGTGAGTCTCGACAGGCTTTAATTTACACTTCAGGTCTCTGGGGACTACTCAAGTCTCCTTATTCAAAGCACACCTGGAGGAGGCCAGAGGGGACAAGCTTCTAACCCTCACCTCTAACATGCTTTTAGAAGGAACCAAGGCAACTGTGAGATATACAAAGAAGATAAATTAAGAAGCAAAACTGTTTTGTTGTGATTGTTCTACTGTACAAATGCTAACGTCAGCCATATCAAGAAGGACTGGATTCCAAACAATAGCACACTTCTTCAACCGAGCAACCAAAAGCAGAACTGGCAACAAAGAAGCATCAGCATCATACAATACACAAACTGCTGTATTGTATTGTTTAAAACGCTTAGAAACCTTGTATGAGCCCTTTGTATCTAGGGAGTTTATGCTTTATGAAAATGAATCCATGAAGCCTCCCCAAATTGCAAGCATAAATGCACCCAGCATAAATGACTAAACAGACTACTCAATCCTGGCAAATCAACAATGAGTACAGACTTTTGTGTTGAATCACGCTGGAATGTACACTGTGGTGCAAATCAGCCATGTAGGCTTGGGTCTGCTCTGACCTTCAGCCATCACCACGTCCTTCAGTTTCTCCACAGCCTCGGCGAAGCGCGCCACATCCCTGAGCAGGGCAGGAATGTCCTCCACCTCGATGGCTGTGCTCTCAGGGCCCTCCACCGGGGTGGTGGGGGTAAGAGCCCCCTTCCCCTGGCCCTTAGTAAACACCCAGGATTGGAGTGGGAAACCTGGGGAGCACACAACTTATCACCTATAATGGATTGGTAATTTGGTATCTGTGCTTTTATTACTGAAACATTTTTTTTGGCCTTTAAACGCATATGAATCTGTGTCAACCACCGAGAAACAATAAAATTCTAGTTTATGTGTTGGAATTTGTGCTGCGCTAAATGTAAGGGAAATACCAGTAGTGTATGATACCTGCAGCACTGGCATGGCGACTGAGAGCCGTGGGTCTCTTCAAGGTGGTGACTGGAGAGGGACACCCCACTCCCTGCAGCCCACTCAACTTGATGTGCTGGACACTGGGGGTGCCCGGGCAGGACAGCGAAGGGTCCTGGATGCTAGATGAGAGGAATGACGAAGAGGAGGACAAAGAGGTGGTTGGGGATTCCAGGACATCTTTACGAGGCTGCTCCTGGAGAATGGACAACTGACGAATCACAGAGGATCGAGAGAGAGAGACAAGGAGAGAGACAGAGAGAGATAGACAGACAGACAGAGAGACAGAGAGAGACAGAGAGAGAGACAAAGAAAGTTAGGCGAGCAGAGGAAGTGGCCAATTGTCATCACTTGAGAAATACTTTGAACCACACAGCAGAACAAATGGAGCAGCAATAAAACACAATAGGACAAGCTGGTACTTTGGCTGGAGGTCAGATCGGCCAGTCAGCCACGGTCTCAAATATAGCCTCGCTGTTTGTAAATAGAAAAATAAACTTTCACAAGATCTTGGGTTAGATTGTGCAACACTTCCTGACTCGTCTGCTCAACTCACCACACCCTCAAAAAAGGAAACTTTCTGAAGCACAGAGAATTGTTTTAGCAACCACATAAGTGTCACCAATTTTTGTATTTAATGGAAAACACCTGGCCTCACATTAAATTCCAAGAACCTGCCCAACAACTTACTACACCGTCCATCCGCACACAACTTGAAAAATAAAAAAGATACCAGGCAGTGCATACTACATTTATTGTGTGTTCATTTTCCAAGCAAACGTAATTCAAATGTTGACCCAACACTTGCACAGCCTTCAGGTTTACCAGGAGGAGCAGATAAGCTTGCAAACCGGAAGCTCCATACTGGCAGAGAAAAGAGCTGCAGGTACCTGACATTTACTGTAGAAAAAACACCTTCCATTGTGTCATTATTCTATCCAACAATAGCAGCATACACAAAGTAAGCATTGAGACAGATTTAGTGAAATTCTTTTAGCGTACCTGTTTGAGCCAAACATTTGATTTGTTAGCCAGAATGTCCAGTTTGTCTTTGCCTTTGGACTCTGCCTTCTTAACTCTTTGGCCCGTAGAGTAAGGGTTATAGCTGGTTTTGCTACCGCGTTTCAGCATGCTCCCCTTAACAATGCTAGGCTTTCAAATTAAAGTGGCTCTTAACAGTCTACATACTGATCAAACAGGAGACCACAGACCGACATTTCCTATGCCCGAAATGAGTCAATACCAGCATCATGCTTCAGCTTCATGATTTCACGTTCATACCATAAGTCCAGACCTGTGAGACATTATGCTCTGTATGCTTTCCATGTGGATGAACTAGATTCATCCTATAATGAACTTCATTCTCATTTCCTTAATTTTGAGTATTTGGATTTATAATCTCATTTGAAGTAATTTGTATCCATATCACACAGATGGCCTGAAATTAACTTTTGTGTACTAAAATCTTTCGCTCAGACGCTCTTGACAAAAACCTGACCTGTTGTTTCTCAATGTCATCATTTACTCAGAATCCTGCTCTCTCAAAAAATGCATATTCTGAAGTCTGTCATGGTCTGTACTCAACACAGTGGCTAGCAAGAGGAACAGCTTGTGAGTGGCAGGAGGAAATCAAGAATGTGCTGTTACTTACTGATGAGGCGCTTGTCTGTGGCCCTGGGCTTCCTGCTCTGCTCTTCTTCGAGATGGAGTGCGTCTTTATCAATTCCCGTTTCTTTCTGGTGAACATCTTCAAAGTTCCTTTGCCGTCCATGCTGACTTCTTTAAGTTTTACATACAACCCCCCCACCCACCCCCCGACTCTCCACTTCTTTGCTCTGCCACTCTCTATGGGTGCTTGGATGTCATCGAATTCAACCTTCAGCCACGGTAACGGTGTCTCTCCGTAACTCTTGTTGTCACACATCGAGCGCGCAGGCTCACTGGCAGCTCACCACAAACAGTCAGTGCAACCACGGCATCCGCTCAGTTCTTTTTTTTTTTTCAAAGGAAGCGTACCAAGACACCAGAAACTATCCTTTCCATTCGATTCAACCGCTTAAGACCTGTGGTCGGTTGTTATTATAATGATCAATTATTAAAAAAAGTTTTTAATGTATTTGTTTTTCTTCTATCGTAGATTAGCAGATTGCTAAACGGACAATGAATGCTTCTTTATGTCCAGTGCTCACTCTCGGAAAGTGTAGTATAGGGGAGTGTTGCCATCTTCACGCCAATCAAGCCATGTGTGAGATACACCTGTGTTTATGTTTCATTGCCTACTGATTTCATTACCCACCGACCACCCCCAGTATGTAGGCCTCCCACTGTCGGCACCTTTAAGCAATTTTTTATATGTTCATGGCTCTTTATGATCTATTTAAATTATAGTGTAGATTGTACTGTAGACTACTCTACAAAATTGGCATGATGACGTTTTTCCCTGTCTAATCTGAGTGAGCATGGCCATTTGGCCTTCCTTGGAGAATACAAAATAATCGAAACATCTGTTAAAAATAAATCTCTCTCTCCATTTCCATTTTAAATTTGTGGTTCATATATGGAGTTATCTGATTAAAGACATTTTGATTGAATTTGAACGAAGCAATTAGGTAAATCGTCTGTTATTTTAGTTCCAACGTTTTATTTCTTTGTTATTATTTCTTTATATTAAACATTGTTTGCTCTTTCGTCTATACTTGTCAGTTGTGCTCCCGTGTTATAGTCTACACGTGTTATGGTCCAATAAAAATTTTCTTTAATCTCAAATCCTATCCAGATTTTCTTTTATATACAATAGTTGTTACTGCAGGTAAACTATTTATTAAAATTGATAAAAAGGAATGGAAATATTTACAAACGGTATAAATACAAAACTGCTTTTATTTGTTAGAATAAACATGTCCAGCTAAACTATTTAGTAAAAATGTATAATGTAAGGGGGAAATGCTAACTCAATTAAAAAAACTGCTCTAGATGCAGTACACAAGTGTTTTTTGACAGAACAACATTTCAAAAGAGCACATTATTCAATATAAAACTAATGCTACAAATGTTACAGAGCTATGTTACAAATCCCAGAGTCAAAGAGTTGAAGAAAGGCATTTTTTGGAGATAAGAAGTCATGTTTGGGTAGTAAAAAACATTTCAAAGCTGGAACCAGACCATACTATTGGGTTCTTGCACCATGAGGAAAAACCAAAAATCTTATTTTCTTAAAGAGTTAGATGTTGAGTTCTGGTCCAAGCAGTCTTCTTCCCACGAGACCAAATGTTTTGTTAGCAGTCATTGGTATAGCAGTAAGGTTTCAAAGTTCTGTAGCTGGTCCCCATTCAATGTCCTCTTCTTCATCATTATCATCAGAGCTATCACTTCCTTGGATTTGGGTACGCCTGTACTGAAGAGCCTGATGATGTGCCAACCTACCAGGAAGGATAAGTCATCCTTTACTGTTTATTACCATTACACCACCTACAGGAATTAAAGTAAGACGACTAAATAGTGTCACAGTGGATAATGCCATTAAGCAAAATTACTTACACAATAAATGACGGAGAAGCCTTTCTCTCCTGTGGTTCAGCCATTCTGGTCTGGAATAGAAAATACTCTGAGCTTTCCCCCATAAAATATAGCATAACTGAAAGAGTGATTTTCAGTAATAATAATAAAAAAGATTGTTGTTCTGGATGTTGTACATGTAATTATAACTAGATGGTCAATGTAAACCAGATTATACCTGCTGTAGTTTTTCCTCTATGGCAGACAAGGTGACCGTTGGGGGGCTCGCAGGCGGCAACTCCACTGGTGGGGGCGGAGGGACTACATTTTGTAAAGTCGGATCAGGGGCAATAAAATTTGGGGGTTCGTCGTCAGCGGGGCTAGGGGCAATGTGGTCCGCGGCACTAAAGTCTGAATCAGAGAAACTATGATTGGAGGGGCTGTCTTCTTGTTCAGCAACGTGAGGGGGGCTTTCTTGGCTGTATTGCTGGGACCTGAGTTCAGGTACATGCATCAGAGGTGGGACCTCTGTTTGGGGCTCGGGGTCCAAGTCAGGGCTGCGGTGGCCTGAGGCAGGCTCTGACGATCGGGCTAAAGCAACGCCAGTAGCCCTAGAGCCGCGTTGGGGTCTGGCTGTGTCCTGGCTGGGTAAGGGCTCCTCCAGGTCTTCATTGTCAGTGTAAGCCTCTCCATCGGTGAAGGCCTCACCATCTGTGTCCTCCAAGTCACTGGCACCGCTCAGGTAGTCAGAGTGGGAGCGGTCCAAAGCGTCCAGGTCCTCCTCTCCTCCACCCTCCAACTGCAGTTGTAAAACAACACGTTTGTCTCCCATCAACAAGCCAGCAGCCCATTAATGTATTCATTTACAAACAATCAAAGTGTCACATACAAACAGAAATTAATAAGACAAAACAATCAGTAACAATATGTATGCAATCTATGAGCAATGCAATTTCTTACCGTCACCTCGGACACCCAGACTGGTTTGGCCTGTTGGTGTGTGATCTTCTCCTTGAGTATTTCATACCACACATTGGAGCTGGGCTGTAGGTCAATACGTGCTGGGAGAAAGATAAAAAAAACGATTTTAAAACCATCTACAGTTTTAAACCCACCGCCAGCCAAATTATTAATTGAACATCATTGGGAACCAGGAAGCCTTCACAGAGTATGGCTACAGGGTGAACAGTGTTTCTACCTGCAAACAGATGACTGCAGTGTTTTCTTATCTTCAGAGCCTGGGCATACAAGCGCCTAGAACTCTTGTTGGAGTCGGGGTACAGCCTCTGCCTCATGACCTTGACGTCTTTGCGGCTGTTGGGGTCAAGAAACACCACCATGGGGTGGTACTGAATGTAGTTTAGCCTCTCCACTGCAGTGGGAGTGATGTCCAGCAGGGGGTGTTTGTTCTAAAAAATACAGTACACACAAACAGAGAAACAAGGTATAACAAAGTCATAAACTGTCTCTAAAAACAAATCATTACAAAAAAGTGTAACAGAGAAGAATTGATGTTACCACAGAGGGATTCTAGTCTCCTCTCTAATGTGGAACGTCTCAAGCAGTTGTTAGCCTGCATGCTATCAACACTTGATTCAAATGAACAATCCAACATCACATCTCCCTACCTTCTCAGCTATACTCCTGACTGTGTCCAGTTTGATAACTGTTGACGCAGTGTCTCCTCCCCCTCCTGCTCCCCGCGGTACCATCTCTGTTGAATACGTGAGGAGATGGAAAGGTAACGAAAAATACAGTAGAAAATGGGTCGGATGTACACTTGTGCAATAGGACAAAGTGGCATAAAAATTCAAATTAAAATGGGTAGGTAAAGTGCCCCAAACCTGCAACTTCGTATTCATTAGGCATCTCTCTGGCTAGCTTTTCCATGGCAACATCATTCAGAGGTCCCAGAATGACAATAGGTCGTTTGAAATTTGCTGAAAAAAACAAAAGGGTAAATCAAAACCAGTTTACCTTGAGAGGGATTGGCAAAGACATGTGCAAAAGGTAAACATCAGAAACGTTTCCGGCTAAACTACTACTGCATTGCAAACACCTATTTATAATTCTGTGCTGATACAAAATGTCAACCATCCATCCATCCATTATCAGAACCGCTTATTCTATGCAGGGTCACGGGAAATGTCAACCAATAGCAAAATAATTTCCTCTACCTTCTCTGAGTAGGACTTTTTCGTAGGCTGGGAATTTGCCCTGAATGGTAAGTTGTAGGAGGTCGTCCCGGGATCTACGGGGATTCTTTTTGTTTCCCCTGAGCCCCCGTAGTTTCCAGAACTCTGCCCTGGGTCCGGAAACCGGCCTCTCTCCTCCACTGCCTCTCTGGGCCTGCTCTATGCTGGCCATTGTCTCAGCCCTGAGTGGAGAAAGGAGCAACACACTATGTCAATAAGGGCGATTAAAACAAAATCTTTTGCCAGCTCAGAAATAGTTTTCATTTTAATTTAAACAATTAAAAGTAGATGGCCCCTCTGACCTGGTCTGGTTGGGGATGGTGCCCTTGTCCAGCTCATGTAGGTCGTTGCCCATGCGAATGGCCAACCAATTACCCAGCTTTCCCCGGTGCATGGTGTCCACCACCCTGAACACTTCCCCTCTGGTGAAGCCCAGGTCCAGTTTGCCCTCTGGTTCGTGATCAAAGTGGGTGCGGATGTAGAAGTTATCCCCCAGGTTGGACTTGAGGGCCTTCTTGTAGACTAAACGGATCCAGATAGTTCATATCATAATGGATTCAATAAAAAATGATCAAAAACTAAAATGTCCTTATGTCCTCACCCTACATAGATTACGTCTTTCTCACACACATGGGACACCCAGACCGATTGCAGATAAACTGTCAGTGACTGACAAATAGTGACTCATTATTTGTTGATTGTGAGAAGAAACCGGAATACCCGGAAGGAATCCCACACAAACATGGAGAGAAAATGCAAACGCCACACAGATAGGCCCTTGGCTGAGATGGGCTTTGAACCCAGGACCATCTTGCTGTGAGGCAACACTGCTAACCACTGAGCCACCATGTTGTCTACGATGTACCGTTCATTATGCCTGAACGCAGAGTAATGTACTCACTGTCCATCTTGGCCTGCGTGCGGATGTCCACCTGCTCCCCTCTCTTGATGTTCAGTAAGAACATGGCGGCTTCTTCTCGGGTGAAATGGTTGAAGTCCACCCCGTTCACCTACGCAGGACCACACCCCACGAGTGCAAATAATCAGTCATTAACCTTAAAAACAACCCCAACATTTGGAGCCCCTAGTATTTTAAAATGAAACAGTGAAACGAATTGTTTGCATTAAGCCATTGGCTACAGCAGTGTGACCGTGTGAGTTTATATGCGTTTGCTTGTTCCTCCTTACATTCATAATCTGGTCGCCCTCTTTCATGCCCTGTGCATAGGCCGGGCTGTTGGGCTGAACCCCTCCTACAAAGATGCCAATGTCATTGCCTCCGACCAGCCTCAAGCCCACGCTGCCATCCTTCACAAAGGACACATCGCTCAGGTCAGAGCTGTACCTGGTGGTGGGAGAGGAGTAAGGGAGAGACAACAGCATTGAGTGTTGTTGTAGGGAAGACAGGAATAAGGGACAGAAACAGGGGAGGAGAACAATAATACACTGGATTAAAACATGTTAAAACCCTCACAATGTTGAACGTATAATATCTTATAAAAGAATCATTGAGAAAAGAAAAGGGATAATTGAGGACAAAGTCTAGATTGGTTAGATAACATTACACTGAAGGTTCAAGAACAGGCACAGGCTGGAAAAGAGAATCAGTTAATCAAATGGCAAGCTCCTTGTGGCGCTTGCCAAGGCCCATCTACAAAGAGTTGGCAGCATTCTGGTAGTTTTTGATGCATTCTTCAAGCTGTTGAGGAACTTAACTAACTGTGTATCAGTGACCTCAGAGCGGTACCCACCCTGGAATAGCTGTGGGGTAGGAGTCAGGAGGGAGGGAGTAGATGGGTTCCTCTGCAGCTGAAACCCAAAACCAAGAGGCAAACACTTCAGCCTCAACATGTTTTTCCAAAAGCGGTTCTAAAGATAGAGAAATGCAACGCTTACAGTAGGCAGGCGGGTTGCTCTTCACTGATTTCACTGAACGGACTGCACCATTGGAACGACGTGGAATGCTGGAATGAGAGCATTTTGATGAGCCCCTCCCAGTGTGTTGTCAGAGTAGTAGTCAGCAAAACAACTTGACCTGTTGGAATGTTGTACATAGTGCAAACTATTTCTACAAAGGGCTTACCTCTCCTGATCTGTGCTCCCAGATCGCCTTGGCGGTGAGGGGGCACGCTCCGACTCGGAGGAGGAATCTGAAAATGGGACGAAGCATGCAAAAACAGGCCCATGAGAAATAGGTCATCTACAGTTCCGACAGGCGGACACAACAACAAACTCTTGGAGTGAGGGAAAGTCACGTAGGAGTCTGAGGAGGGGGGTAAATACCTTCAGGAGGAGGTCTGGTTGGGGTCACTCCTCTGCGGGGCGTCTCCTGTCTCACAGGGGCGGGTGAAGACTTCAGCTCCGGAACAACTCTAGGTGGACTGTCAAGAGAACCTGCCATTAGTGATGCCTTGTAAAGCAACCATGTGATCGACTATTTGAAGATTCTCAGCATATTTTAGTGACATGCACACAACGCAGAGTCAGGGGCTGTGCTCTGGTAAAAGGCTTGTATCGAGTGGAGATACTGATAAAGTTGCATAGGAAGCAGTCTAACCAGTCTGTCATCTTGGGTCTCTCTTTGCACTTCTCTCTTATGTGACTTAAGCCTGGGAGAAAAACAATGTACTCTCTAAACAGTTTGTCTGAATATGTCAAATACTCCTTGAGGTGTTTCAATATTGTGCAACACACCACTGGCTGGAGTGAGGAGTTCTGGGATACTGTATGAATGGATAAAAACAAAAAGGTCAGGCTGGTCTGCCCCACCTGTAAATGTTCCCAGGGGCGCCAGTGGAATGCTCACTGTCGGTGGAGTCCTGCCGAGGGACTGATGCATAGCTGGCCTCTGAATCCGATCCTGAATTGGCTGGATGGGAACAGACATCAAAGTTACACACCATTACATTCACTATAAATGGAAGCGATCAGTTTCTCAATCACCCACAAACAACAACCCCTTTTTCTCAGCCTCTCTCTGACTTAACAAACCCTTTTCTGACTCCTGCACACGCACACACTCTCAATCCACAGCCACTCACCTTTCTGTGGTATACTGGTGGTCACACTAGGAGGCCTCCAGCGCGGAGGCTCTACCTGGACCAGCTGGGCTAGCTCTGGTAGAACTCTGGAAGAGAAGAGAGAGGGAGGTGGGAATGAGGGAAGGAGGAAAACGACAAGATCTCAGTTACGTTTGGAGAAAGGGGGCCCGCAACTAATATGAGTTATGATGAGAGGATGAGACTAAAATCAATTATATTCACCTCTGCATCCCAAGGGCTGATTCACTGGCTGTCATTTCATCATGAGACAAGTATTGTTGCCCAAGTCTGTAGCTTACGCTCAATGGATTTTACTTGTTCGTAACTGATTAACGATTGCAAACATGCAAATTTGTTGAATAAAACCTAATTTTGTTAGGGGATTCTATAATGTTTGCTTCTTTAATTAGAGATTCTTGCTACATATACATTGGACGGACAGGCTCAGTGTAAGTATTTTTATTCATTTAGAACACATCCACTTCACAATGCTCAGCAAAAGGTACAAAACTGTGATACGAAGTACACAATGACAAAAACACAGACACAAACGTAATTATTTGGGGGAGAAAATAAATTGAACTGCCATCAATAATTCACAAATCACAGTTATGGTGATGGTAGTTAATGTAAGAGAACTGAATGTTCAGTGCCCATGTCCCATGGGTGCTTCCGCTGGGGCCTGTGGGGGTGGGAGGATGGGGTGTGCTGGGCCTCATCTGTACCTGTATCTGGTGTCCTGGCTGTGCGGGGCGCCCTGCCTAGGAGGGTAGCCAGAACTACCATCCGAATCCGACTCGGAATCTAGGAACAGAAACAGATCGTTTTAGTTCCTGGAGCCTATTTGACTTTGTGTGTGTGTGTACATGAGTGCGTGTTCGTGCGTGTGTACGTGTGTGTGTTCACTGACCTGGAGGTGGGACTCTGACTGGTGAGCTGACCCTGCGGGGGGGCTCCTGCCTAATGGTGATGGGGGAGGCCCTTAAGCTGGGCTGGGGCAGGTCGGGTAGCACTCTGGGAGGACGAGAAGAGAGAATGACACAGTCAGTGTTGACACAAACTGAGAAGGAGAGCATTAATGAACCACTGTGTTTTTTCTCCCCTGCTGGTAATCACTTGTATCTGGAGTCCGGACGAGGGCTGGCTCTCCATGGGGGAGGGGAGGCGCTCCGGTCTGAATCGGACTCGGACACGGCTTTACGTGGCCGCGAGGCAGAGGACGAAGGGCGCGATGTGGAGAAGTGGGAGGCTTTGGGATTCGGTAAAATGGACAACCCCGACAGGGTTCTGTAACACAAAACATAAGACTTGGATTTGTTTTGACTAAATAACCAACAATGAAAACTGAACTGTTATGATAGTGGAACGACTGATGTGGGATAACTGGGAAACATACTTGTATTTATCTGGAGTGTCTCTCCTGGCAGGGGGAGGGGAAGCACTTTGATCAGATTCCGACTCGGACGGAGCTGCAGAAACAACAACACATGCGATGGGGTCATGGTGGATCACACTTTCAGAAACACCCTCTTTACAGATGCCATCTTAAATATTGTATGTCTCTCTTTCTCAACATGAATTAACTGCTAACATAAAACATTAAAAACCAAATAAATAAATGGCAGGACACTGTAGTTGTCAGGGTTCCACTTACACAGCCTCACCTCGGGTAATCCTCAAAACAGAGCTGTGGTTCTGGGACAATATTTTTCCTAGTGACGGGAGATCCTGTGGTAATATTTCTGAGCTACCGGGGGTACCCTAGATCTCAGGTTCAGAAGCGGCGTCACACAACTACTGTTTACTTATAAGTTGGGGAAGTGAACAGGGGAAGACAGTGGGGCTCGGCCCTGCAGGACTCACCTCTGCGGGAGGGGTAGGCCTTGGCCGGGGGCCGCGCCAGAGTGGAGCGTACTGGTGACGGGTCACGAGACTTGGACAGAGGAGGAGCCGCCATTCTGGACCTGTCGAAAACAAAACACGTCACAGGAGTTTGATGGCTGGATTTACATACAGGACACCCGGGCACCAGCATTACGAAGCAAAGTGAGGAACAAGCCAAGGGTCTGTATAAGCATACAGGAAGTGAGGGTACCTGCGTGTCCGTCTCTCTTTGGTTGCGCTGCGCGACACTCTGCCTTTGGGTGGGGGTAAGTCTGTGTCCAGGTCCGAAATGTCTAGAGAGATCGAAACAAAGTTCATCACATTACAGAAAACATCTTCTGCAATCTCCCAGTCCTCAGTATTACAGTGTGTATTTGCCATTTACTCATCCGCCTGATCTACCAGTCTTCCCATTCCTCCCTTCCTTCTCCTTCTCCTTCTCTTACCCTCCAGGTCGGTGCTGCTTTCTTCTCGTTGGTCCTCCTCGCTGTTGGGGGCGCTGTCCTCCACCTCTGGGATGCTGACCAGGAACTTGCGGTCATCCCTCAGCACCATCATGGTCAGTTTGCCTCGCGACTTCTCCACCAGGTGCTTGGTCTCCAGCAGCGACAGGTTTTCCGTCGTCATACCATTGATCTGCAGAAGGGAGAGGCCGTTAAAAACAAGTTGAATCAACCTCTCGACAGAGCACTGTTTTAAACAATAATACCAAGTAAAACTGAAGTGTTTATAATAATTCATTAAAATGCAATTTAAAGCGTACCTGTAGTTATTCTCACATGAACCAACCTGTCCCAGATTAAGAATGGAAATATTACGCCTGGCTAAAAGTTTCGGGATAACTGTCTGCTGCTTACCTTGAGAATGAGGTCGCCTTCCTGCAGCGTGCCCTCCTTGGAAGCCAGGCCCGTGTCTGTCATGTGTTTGATGAAGATCTGGCTGCCCAGCTTCAGACCATACTCTACAGCAGGCAAACAGAGACAGGAGCTCAGGAAGCAACTCTTTGTACATCCCTCACCACTCAAACATGTTTGCTCTGTCCCAGCTCTAGTAAAATGGCTTTTATTATCGCTGGGGATGGAATCAGGTTCAGTCAGAAGTTGAATGGAGCAAACCTCGAGGGGGGGTTAGCCCACCACCTTTGTGTGGATAATTAAAGCCAGGGCATACTATCCCCGGCCTCACCGCAGTGCCGTCTTTGTTGAAGCTCGGGTCTCTCCTTACCGTCCGTCATTTTCTTTTTCAGCAGCGTGGCTCTGATGGGCTTCTCGGGCCCGTCGGCTTTGGGTAGCTTCTTGTATCCCGACGACACTGGCAGCGAGTGGCCGTTGCGGTCCGGGGTGGCGCTGCGGGCCTGGGGCCGGTAGCGCTCGGCGTCCCAGCCCTTGTCGCTGCCGTCGGAGTAGCGTCGGGGCCGCCTGGCCGGCTCCGGGTCCAGCAGGTTGGAGTGGGAGGCGGCCCGGGACGGCCTGGTGCTGGCCGGGATCTGGATCTTGCGAGGACGCTTCACCGTCTAGAGCGAAAGGGGACGGTCATGCAGATAGACGGACATTGAGTGGAGTGAAAACATAATGCCCCAAGATAAAGACAAAGATAAGCATTATTTAAAAGTGCTGTCTGTTTTATGTCCAAGATTGTTGGTACTCACTATGTTGGCAGTCTTGCCACTCTGTCTGAGATTCTGAATGGTGAAGTTAGAGTTCACATTGTCCATGGAGACTCCATTGACCATGACTATCTGGTCTTTGGTGCTGCAAGGAAGAGGAGGGAGGGAGAGTATACATTCTGTCGTATGTGTGGTCACAAGGTATTTGTTTGTATACTTATGAATGTAGATGAGTCAAGTTAGCAATACAATAGAATTTATAAAAAAAGAACACTAATGCCTTAAAGGTCATAAGCCTATCCAAAGTTTCTAAAACAGTCATGAAGTGAACATGAACTACACAAACTACGCACAACAGCCTTCCCATTGCCGGCCCACTTGGCAGCACATCTGAGACCACCACTGCTGTGTCCCCACTGTCTGGGTTGGGCTTGTCCCTGCCTCCGGATAGGGCAAAGCCAAAGCCCAGCTTGGAGTCCTGTCGTACAGAGAAAGAGAGAGAGAGGGAGAGAAAGAAAGTGAGTGGGAGAAAGAGCACATTCCATCAGCAGCGCGGTGTGTCAGGTGACTTTGAGAACACCTGGGGATCAGCAGGGCGTCTCCCACTGACACGGTGCAGTATTCCTCTGAGGCCGGAGACCACCCCCACCCTCCTCTGTAGGCTACACCATACATGGCCCCCTCAAAGCAGAGGTTTTTGGATTCCAGACAAAAGGATTGCTTAGAGTAGAGGTAAAAGACACACACGATACACTGTCTAGTTGACTTACTTTGGTTAGCGTTATTGTATGCTGCTCCCATATTGTTAACTCCTCCATGTTTGGTTTCTGAAACAAAACCCCCCCCAAAAAACAGAGTCAACCGTTAAAAACGACAAAAGGGACCAACAGTTCCATAGCGTCGAACATTCCCATTTGCCAGTTCCGCATATGAACACGAAGCACACCCACGTCTGTGTAAACAACAGTAACTCCAGCACCTGGGGCAGCGGTTGTAGCTTTCAGCTAACAGCTCGAAGCCTTGCGGTACACTCAGCTAAACCTTCCCTAGCAATGCCTACTTGGTCTGTCTGAGGAGAGCACAGGAGTGGCAGCAGAGTGAGTGACTGGACGTCAGCGAAGCGTGCTCTTACCTGCCCCATTCCTGTCGCACAGGTAGGGAGGAGCCAGTGCGCTCCAGAGTGCGAGTGCGAGTGCGTGCGCGCGCGCACACACACACACACACACACACACACACACACACACACACACACACACACACACACACACACACACACACACACACACACACA